>VWYH01011057.1:113725-161964 GCA_013399365.1 Pampusana beccarii
GCAGCCCTCCTGCGGGGCCGCCGCGGCCCCCGCGCCCGCAGAGTTTCACTTCCCCGGTCACCCGAGTGCGCTGTATAAATAAATAAAACTAACTCTTCGCCGTGATGGAAACGAGTGCTTGGGGTGCTCCTAGGAGCTGTAACGAGGAGTTTTTTAATAAAATCTGTGCACAGAAGCTCGGGCCAGCGCTTGGTCTGGTGGTTTACTTCTATTTGCAGCGCGGGGCACGGCCGTGTGAGGCGGCTGTGACAGGGGCCGCGCTGCTCGGTCACCCAACACCGCGCTCGGGGACAGAGCGCAGGGAACAGCTTTGGGCCCGGTGCGCAGATCACGTAGCAGACATACGGTTCCCTTTTGCTGCCTTATTCCTTTCCTATTAGTATTTTTAACCCGAAGAGTGAACTTGAGCCTGGCCGCGGCTGGTAAATCTCGCTCCGGGATTTGCTTTTGCCAGTTTTTTCCACAGACTCTTAGGTGCTGCACGGCGTGCAGGATTTGACCTCTCTCCCTGCTTTAATAGCAAATGTCAGCTCAGCTGCCTTTTCCACCCTACACCAGCTTTGCCTTGCAGCAGCTGTGGCGTTTTTTTCCCCATTTTGTTGCCTAGAATAGAAGACATTATTTGGACTTCATTTCTACTTTCAAAACCTGGATATCTGCATTTTTGTGTACAGTAATAAGTAAAAGTGATGTGGCAGTCTTGAAAGAACTTTTAACCAACCATCGTTACACCTCTCAAATGTATACAAGGATTAGAAAAAAATACAGGTCATACAACTTTTCTTTCTGAAAAGAAAAATTTAAATATGTTTGTTTGTTTGTTTTCCTCTCCTTCCTAACTATTGAAATGCCTGCACATAATCTGCTTCTGGAGTAACACCTCTCACTTTTTTTTTTTTTTTTTNTTTTTTTTTTTTTTCCTGGAGTTAGAAACAAGGTTTCTATTTCTTAAATAAAGGGCTGGAGACTTAGGAATATCAACCAGCTCTGTTTAGCCCCATTATGACCACCAAACACTATTTCAGAATACAGGAATTTTGAGACTCTGCTTGCTTCAGCAAATGTGGATTTTTACAGTAAAATGTGAAGTCACTGAAGTAAGTTTTTAATCAAGATGGGTATTTGTGATTCACGTGTACGTAGGCGTATCCCTCTGTGTATGTGAATTTCTGTTTTGTGTCACTTCCACCGCTTCTTTTGAAATGAAGGCCAAAGGTGCTCTACATCACTTCACTCTGAAAAATACCAACATGAGAAGAAGGTTTCTAAAGTTTTAATTGGTTAATAGACATCTGAGGACTTCAGTAAGCAATGTAGTTGTTGATAGTGATTAAAGATGATGGAGTAGTTGGTGTATTTCATTCATTCTTGGTTTGATGGAATATTTACTTCATTTTAAATATAAAAATGTGACAGAAAACCTTGCGCTTTTTTTTTTCTGTAGCTTTAGAAACACAACATTTAATTTTATTCTATTTCATAATAGAGTGGAAGATTCTCAGATCTGTATTTTCTAACACAGATCTCTGCATTTCCTCATCAGCTTTGTATCTACACAGATGAGAAGAAAAGGGAGCAGACAGGTGGTTGTGTATTTGCTAATCATCACTTACAGGTGACCTAATACGAAATATTTGCATGTAGTAAATACGAGTTTAGTAATTTTTAATGCTTTAATATCATTGATAGAAGATGAATATTTAGATTAGTACTGTCAGCTTTGTGTATGGATCTACAATAAATTGTCTGCATCCAATCTATACAGTTTTTCCTCCCATACTTTTGGTGATAAGGGTGTCTGCTACCCTGGCTGAAAAAAAAATTAAAGAGGGGTCTGCTGATACAGAAAATTTAGAAACATCTCATGTAGACTGTCAAGTCATCAGTTCTGTCTGTTTCCTGGAAGCCTGCACCAGCATAGCTATTGCTGGTACTGATGTCAAATATAAAATATTCTGTAGTAGCTGATCTTTTTCTGGATAGTAGCTGTTCTGCTGCAGTAAGAAGCAAACAGCCTCTTCTTGCCTAGGTGCAGCTGCAGCTCTGTAGGTGCAGATTTTCACAGCAGACAAGGCCCTGACTAGGAATTTCTGTTGGCACGCTTTTGAAACAAATGGGATATTCACACTTCACCTCTATTTTTGGATCTCTGGAAGCAAGTGGAGATCAGTTACTCATGCTGCACTTCTCAAGGCTTTTGTGCAGCAAGAAGGCCCTGCTAGCTTTGTGCCTGTAATCTGAAGTTAGCTTCAGGGGACGTGAGAGCAATCCTCATCTGCAGAAACAGCCCTGCTGAATTCCGTTTAAGCGCTCTGGTGCCCTACTTGCATACAGCTGAAGTTTCATGACAAGGCAATGATTTTTCTCTGAATGAAAAAATTATGTTCCCTCATCTGCAGTCTGTGCAATTGTATTTTGTGGTGATAATGAAAACCTGAGCAATCTGCGGTTAATGATCTTTGTACGTCTCCCAGCATGAAGGCATTGATACCTATTTTAACTTTTAGATCATTTGGTTGTACTGCAATTAAAAAGGTGAGTGAGAAGAAATATGACACCTTCCATTTTTCCATGTTTCTAAAAGAGCCTTGTCAGCTCTGTAGGAGATGAAAATATGCCAGGATCTGGTTGCTCTTTTAGGTAAAAAGGCACTTGAAAACAGACAAGGATTTTCTCATTTCATGCTGCTGCTGCTGCTGTTTGTTTTTTGTTTTGTTTTGTTTTGTTTTTTTCCTGGCAATGCTGAATTTAGAATATCCTGTGCCAAGTGGAGAGAATAGAAAACTAGGTGGTGAAAGAGCCACTTAAAGGGGAGAGGGTAAAGAATTTGGAGGAAATGTGTTCCTATTTGGATGCGTGTATATGTTTTATATATACGTAAAACATACACATAACATACCACTTTAAAGCAGCACTGATGCTTGTTAGATACTCTCAATGATTTTGAGCAAAGCACATAGGTACAGGGTTTCTTTCACCACTTAAGATAATAAGCATATCTGGCTTTCTCCTTAGCGTGTTGTGAGATTTGATGTTTGTCATAAATCAAGCTCATTAGGTAAAAGATGGAAAAATAGTTCCAAAGATAGGAGGGTCCTGCCAATGGCTGTTCTGGATTTCATTACTTTTCAATTGCTCTCTGAGACAAGACAACACTACCTAGTTTAGACAAAGCTGCAGGAACCTGGATAATGGACTGTTTTGAAGCTACTTTCATGCCGGAAATTGAAACAAAAATGTCTACCCTTGGTGTTTCATGCTTTTTAGATGGGAGAGTTCAAATGATGTAAAAATCTCTGACCCTTTAAGCGTTGCTCTAGTGATAACTTGTTTGGTCAATGAGGTTATCACTGAAACTTTTTTCCCAAATTTGGAAGAATTGTAAAGCTGGGTTGTGTTTTCCTCTTCCAGCAGAACTTTTTCAATTAGCTTTCTAAACTTAGAGCAGGTTCTTTTCTTGAGCAGACTGAAACAAAACCCACCAAAAACAGTAGCCTTAGAAATCCAGGAATTAATGAAGTTTATCTACTTCCTGACAGACTGAAACCATAGTTCCGCATATGTTTTTGACAGTAATATTGGCTGAAGCAACTTCCATGTCTGGTGACTTGTTCATGTCTTCTCCAGTAGCTGTACCAGCATGGACAGGGGAAGCGATGGGGCTGGAATGAGCGGGAAGGTAAGGGCAGCTCAAACAGCAGTGCTGCTAAATGAGAAAATGCAGCCTACGTAAAAAATTTGAATTATTGCTGTGTTATAACCAAGCTGGATGGCATGGATCTCATTGTGGTTCTTGCTGCAGTGCTGGGTCATTTAGCTTGGTTTAAGTTTTTATGTGTGCTAAATAGGAGCATATGAATATGAGCAGCATCTGTTCCCAAACTTTAATATCATGCATTACATACTGTTTGTTGTGCTATTTATTTACTTGGCTTAAACAAAACTTTTGTGTGTGTGTTTTTTAACAGCTATTATCTTCACTTCCTCTGTCCTGTTCTAACATGTTTGTTCTGACTTCTAACCTCCGGATGCCATTCTCTGCAGCTCTTTGCTGCAATCTTCTTGTTCATCTCTCCAGCAACTCAGCGGCCTCCTGTGACGTTTTGACTCTAATATTACATGCATTTTTCTGATAGACGCTACCCTAAGCCATCTCTCGTTCTCTACTACTATTCAAATATCAATTGGATTTTGCTTTCCCTTGCACCTTTCCTGGGGCTTGAATGTAAAATCTCATCTAGCTTAACCTTTAAACCCCATGGAATAATGGATTGAAAGCATTATTTTCTGATGGCTCTTCCTCTGGCTCTGTGTAGCTGGCCCAGCCTCCAACTCTGCTGGTACCTGTGTATTCTTCCAAGTGATGTGCAATATGAGCAGGGTTTGTAAATTCATGCCTTTGTGGATTGTAGAGAGCTTGAAAAAAAAAGCCTAGGTCATTACTATAAAAATAGGACCCCTGCCCCTTTTCATGAAAGTCATCCAAATTTTTTGTGATGATAAGAAAATTTTGGGAGATACCAAGGGAGGGAAGATATGAAAAGGGCAGCGTGTACTATTGTCACAGCATAATACCAACAGAAGTCTGTTGCTGTGGTTTCATCTGAGCTGATAGAACTGTATGTGGATCTCAAGAGACAGACATCTTACTCCTTCCTTCTCTCCTCCCGGCTGTGCGGTGCTCACCCATCCCTTACATTGGCTGCAGTGTTGATTGTTTGTAGAATCTAATGAGCCAGTTCAAATCACTAACCCAGGAGAAAACAGTGCTTTTTTGTGAGGTTAGTTTTCTTCTGCATGAGTGAGCTGAACTGGTAGATGATTGAGGTGCTGTTGGCAGCAACACTGGTGCAGATTCACAGTGGAGACTGTAGAGATGAGAAGGAATGGGACACAAATTTCTCCCTTTGGCAGCAGAGAGCTGGCTCAGCAGACCCGTCTCGGGGAAGTGCAGCACATTTGGAGTGAAAGAAGGAGGAGTAGGGCTCTATCCATGGTTATCTGGGACACATCAGTTTGTCTTTGCAGACAAGAGAGCTAGAACACAGTAAGTATCTCAGTGGAAGGGAAAAAAAAAAAAGGAGAGTTTTCCTCTTCTGAAAGCCTGGTGACACCTGTGTGGTTGAACTAGGTACTCATCACAGGCAGGTTTCAGTCTTCTCATGAGGTTTGATCAATGTAACTCTTGGGTCACCTCCTTTTTGAGGAGCCCAGTCAGATGGGGAGAATTATGTATAACATTTCTTTAACGGAGCCCAAGTTGAAAGATGAAGCTTCAGAAGGGGTGCAGGCCCAACACCTGGGTGGAAATCCTGTCGGTTTCCTCAAGGCCCTTGTTTGTACAAACTGCTAGATGCCTTGTCCTTTCTTCCCGATTTCAAAATAGTAATTGTGGCTGAAACTACTAGCATGCAAGTTGTAGCACAAGGTTAATGTGGAGTGTATAACCAGCACACCTGTGCTGGGTGGAGAAAGAAGTATGTTACCTGCTGCAAACAACTGCTTTCTCAGTGATGTGGCTGTTTGGAAAATGCGTCTTCCTGCTCAATCCTCAGAAAACTAATGTTGACTACATAAAAGATAACAGTCCTGTTTCCAGCCTCCCACTCTTAAGCAGAGTCATCAGTAAAGCAATAATAATAAAAATACAGAATATAGATGTTTTCTTTACTTCAGCGTCTTTGTTGACTTAGCCGCAGTCTTATGACACTTATACCCATGACTTGATCCACTTTGCTTTCATTGGCAGGCCTGGCTGCAGCAGAGTAGACTCTGCTCCACCTTCTATGTTCCTGCTCCTGTGCAGGTAGCACCAATGCAGCTGTTTGTGAGGTGGTGACGTGAACTGGATTGGAGAACTGGTCCAGGATAAAATTAATTGTGTTTTCTGGTCTGTCTGTAGTGCAAATTGGTTGCCCAGTCCCAGACAGCTCAGCTGTAAAGGTGTAAATAAGAAAGAATCAGTAGGAAAGCAGAGCCTGAGCTGGCAGTGCTGCCAGCAGAAAATGCTTGTAAGGCTGTAGTTGCGAAAAGCAAAACAGGTATCTTCTTTTGTGTGCAACAAACTGATGCAAAACATGGCATGTTTCTTTCTCTGGCCCTTTCTGGTTCATCGGTGGCTCCCGTTGCTTACTCAGGGTCATCGTTCTGACCTTCAGCAGTACCAGCAAGTCACATCTCTGTTCCATCGAGACAGCTGTGTTGCCCACAGGTAATACAGGTCTAAAACTCCAGTTAAGTATTTGAGAACCAAGGTAAATTATTCTCTGTTCTGGAGATGATACTTTAACAGAGTAGATCTGTCTGACAGGTATGAGAGACACTTCTCATTTAAGAAGCGTTCAGGCAAATTTGTCCAGGCAAATTTTAAAAAATATATGAGAAATAAACCAGAATCCACTCAGTTGATAACATTACTCAAAATTATTTTACTACAAAATTTGGTCGCTGTTTAGTTTCGGTTGTTTTTTGGGAAGAGGGTGGGTCACAGATTTAATTTGGGTACATTAAGCAAGATAATGTGTCTGCTATTGCTTCAAGACTAGTGCTAATTGACCAAGCAATGGTGGTTTCACTATAATTACTAAAGGCAGAGCAATTTTAGGATTGAAATATTTCCAAGTCTGAGCTGTGGCTTAAGCCCCAAATCTTTTGATTTTAATGTTGCAATACATTTTGTGAATAAGATGCATTCAGAAGTTGGACGAGGGCAAGGTTTGTAAGGAAGTGCTGGGTTTTTTATGCATACCTGGGCATACTCAACTGTAGCACTGCAACTGCAGAAAGATTTCGGAAGTTTTCACTTATTTGAGAGCATTGAAGCAAAAAATAGTCTATACTGCCTATTAAGAAAGAAACAAAGCTATTAAATCATAACAAAAAGCATGATGCTTCTGCAGATACAGATTGTTTTGAGTTCATTTCAGACATTTGGCTTTATATCTGGTAATTACCAGCTTTGTGTAAATAATTCAGTCTATCTTACTTTCAGATAACCAGTTCTAATGATAAACTATTAATAAAACAGTGAAAGCATTGGTCTGAAACACCCATTTTGTTGTGTTTTCTTTCTGAACTCCTTAAAAGTGTTGTGTTTTTTTAAACAAAGACCTTCCAATGTTTACCAAGTTATATAACTTCATGCTCTTATACTCTGGGTTGAACTCTAGAAATACCATGTACGTTCCAAGCATCAAATGGAATGAACAGTATTTGTTTTAATAGTTCGTGCCTATAAAGCTTGCAGCGTAAATACGTGAAGTAGTGGCATTTTTTTATACATTAATCCTTTACCCACTGACATTCAGAAGTGGGTTAGAAACGTTAGCAGTGCAGCTGTCCCTTCTCGCCAACAGACAAAACCTCAGCACAGAAACAAACTGCCTAAAATTCTTTTGTCAGGTTTAACTATGCTGCTGGTAATACCTAAAACTCCATGCTTACCCTGAATTTCTTAGCTGATTTGACAGTTCTCTGAAACAGCAGAATGATGTCAAAGCAAGTGTGGTCTGTAGCACTTTGGGATTTCAACATCTTGCCCTTTTCAACCTGCAGTATTTTGCAGAGGTGACCTACAGTGTTCAAACCTCCGGCTTTTTCTTTTTTTTTTCAGGAACAAAACAAATGTATGATGAAATTCAGATATCTAGTTTAACATTTTAGGTGACCAAATAAAAAACTGACAGTTGCCCCCTTTTATTATAGGATGGGAAAGGAAAGATTTACTTTATTCATGGGAAAGTCCCCTGAATTTCTGGGACTTTCCAGAAGATTAAGTTTCAGAATATACATTTACATTCATATTACATTAGAATGTCATCTTTAATCAGTGTAATCTCTAAGAACCTTCAGCACAGTGTTACATTTCACTGTTGTGATAAATGTTAAGTGTGTGTTAATATTGTCACACTGTAAAATTGACAGAGCCTCTGGAAACAAATTACTTTGGAATGGAAAGATTTCAGGTAATAATAAACACATTTATATGGTTGTCTGTCTTTATCACATTCCTGCATATGCTTCCATTAAATCATACTTGGTATGTAGTTTAAATTATTACAATTAAGGAAACACCTGTGTGGAGGTGATTCCTTTCTGTGTTGGAGGTGTAAGATTATGTTGCATTCTTGGCCCTTGGGCTTGGAGTGCTCAGGTTAACCACACTGATGGGGGTCTGTGTAATGCTGTGGATTCTATTTTTTTAATAAGTTGTTCCTGATCTTCTCTGAACACCAAAAGAGATTTCAAAGTAGCTTTTGCTTTGATCACTTAAGCGTTTGTCATGGACCCAGTGATTGAGATTATGTGAATCTTCGTGCCACGTACATAGAGCAAAGCCTGTGCAGGAGGCACTGTTGTTAAATACCCTCTTAACAACGTCATAGTCCTGCTTCACTCTCTAGGAGAGTAGCTCTCTTGAGCAATAAGTCATCACTCCTGTGTTGTTTGTTGAGAACAAGTTTCAGTAGTTTCCCCACCTCAAAGATAACCATTTATTTAATACAAACATGTGTAGAGTCTCTCCCTACAGAGTTGGGTGCTGCCAGCGGTTTGGGATTGCAGCAGTTCCTCCAGCTGATGTCTCTGACCTGCCTCGTTTAAAGGTTGCTTGGCACGTGGACAGAGTTCCTTACAACATGTCAAAATGTTGTCAAATATTTCATGTAGCATCTAGACGGTTCTTACTCTATCAGAATGAATGGCGGGGCAGTGAAAGGCCATAAGACACAGAAATGCATATGGAGAAGAACAAATGTGATCCATCTGAATGACTCTGGCAGGTCAGGTGGAATTCTCAAGTTCTGATGGGTCTACCTGGTGGAAAAAAGGAACACACGCACCTTTTTAGATGGATCTTAACCTTGCTAACTTGGCACCATTTTCTGCTCTGAATATTCATTTCATTTTTGGTAGGGACACGGTCCTCTTTTGTAACATCATCTCCCATTTTCTCCCTGTCACTGGGGAAGGAGAAGGTCTCTGCTTGCAGAATTAGCTCTCCTGTCTGTCACTCTGGACTGCATTTCCTCTTCTGGAACACCTTCATGTGTCAATGTTTGCTATGAAAGGAGGTGGCCTAAAATGTTCTACTTGTTGGCCAGTGCCGCGGAATAAATTATTTATTTGGCATAGCTAGGTAGCTGGGTGGTACCAGAGCGCTTTTTCTCAATTACTGCCTGCGCCAGCCAGGTACAGCCTGCTTCCTAAGGCAGGGATCGCGTAGCTGCTGTAGCCTGGCACTGAGCCCAAGCCAACAACCTGTATGAAGAGGCAAGTAGGGTGCACCAGCTTGGGCACAGGGCCTCCTTAGCAGAACACCTTATTGTACCCATTGCTGTACTCATGTTACTTGGGTTCAGGCTGCGTTAATACCCCCTGTGGCTTTTAGATGGGTGCTGGTTCGTGTCCAGTGAGTTTTCACCACGGGCTGAGCAGGTGCCATCCCCACCTCGCCGTGTGAGGTACCTGCTGTTTGCATCGGGCAGCTTCACAGGGTTGCCTTTTGGGCACAGACACGCGGACACAGACACCAGCACCCTAGTCTTAGTACAGATGCAATTGTATCTTCCCTTTTCTTATTAAAAACTGCCATCACACTAGCGCGTGGCCACAGTACTGCACTGAATTAAAAGTGGCAGATGTGAGAAGGGGCTGCCCTCATGTCGCTGCAGTCAGTTGTGCCAAGAGGTCAGCTTTGGTTCTCAGGGACTCGTTTATTCCTCAGTTCTCCATCCTCTTCTATTTCAGTCAAAGGTAAAAGAAGAATTCGAGTAGGACCAGAAATTAAACCTCATCATGAGTGGCTATGCTGATTATTAATTTGCAAGGCCTGTACCAATTGCAAAGAGGTTTTCCCTGGAGTTCATGATGTATTCAGTCGGAGCATTAGCTCCCACATGCTGTTATAAATATCATTTGATGCCCGTATTTGCTTTGTTGAATATGTCTGTGTACAAGTGATACTGTTCAGATACATTGTTGTGACAATTTTTATTAAGTAACCAGCAGCTACGCATCACAAAGTGAGCCACAGTAGACACATGGAGAGAAGAGGCATGTATTTTGACAATTTCACATGCTTTCATTTTTGTGAAAGTTTCTTTCTACAGTTAGTAGGAATTACAAGAAATCAGCATAGGTTGAAAAGTAGGTGCTTTTTGTGTTCTAAAAATAATGTCAGAGAAAAGATGTCAGCTGTGGTAAAGTGCAGTCAGGTTGTGTAAATGTACTGCTGCATAAGTATGATATTGGCAACAAATGTGTAAGAACCACTATATGTGCTGAGTTCTCCAAAACAAGCAAGTTCTCATGAAGTCTGGCAGAGTCTCTTTTAAAAAGCCTGAAGACAGAAACACTAGATGCTAGTACAATGCCAGGAGTTTGGAGTTAAGTGAGGAAAACGCCGCGGTGAAGAGTGTTGAAACAACTTTGATTCACACACCTTACCTGTGCAGACCAATACACCTTTCCCCAGTAAATGCAGCTTTCTTGCTTTGTGCTAACAGAAAACAAAATCTAGAGGTGACGGCTGATGAGGGTGCCCACTGTGGTAGCTGTGAGATTAGACTTCTGGTTTTCTGCCCTTGTTTTATAATCTGCCACTGCTTTTTCTTCAGTGAAAGGGAGATTGAGCATGCAACACAAGTAATTTGTTCCAGTACTTTCATCAGTTACATATCTAAATCTGTTAAGTATGAGAAATTTTCACCAACTTTGGAAGTGCAACTACAACTGCACTGGAGGTTTTGTTGGAAAAGTCAGGAGCCAGAAAAGTTTGTTACATGTAATCAAGGCTCCTGGTTGCATTTCTTCTGTGATCTGTATGAAAATACTTCATTGTTTGCCTCTCTTGCACTCGGCATTACAGGATTCACTCAGCAAACCGTTTCAGACTTCTCTGAGTGTCATATTGATGGAGACAGAAGTGGGACTACAGGTATTCTGTTCAGCTGATGGTCTGATTCTGCTTTGTGCAGGATCTCTTTACGATGAGATTCGATTTTTCTTGGAAGTTCAAGATCAAATGTTTTAGCTTTAGTGGCAAGAAGACTTTTTCAAGCTTTTTATTCTTTTTATTCTTCAATTTGCCTGGCAGATTGCTGTATGTGAATGCAAATAATCTGAAGAGTCTTCTCCATTTTTGGCATTTTCAGTGGGGTTGGTTGTTAAGAACATTCTTTCACTTCCACTTCCATACAGTTTTCCCAGCCCTTGCGCTGCTGTGACCCAGAAGCTGAGATGATCATCGAGCGGTGTGGTGAACTTGTTCAGAAAAGTGGTAAAACGTAGATCTAAGACGAAGCGACAAATGTAGGTTGTGTTCATGGTGTGGCACGCAGTCTTGTCACCTTGAGGAGAGGGCCGGAGGAACAAACACCCAGGGGCAGCAGCTCAATCAGTGCCAGCCTGGGATGACAGGGAAGCCCTGGTATAAATTTCAATTCCTGTGCCAACCTACTGTAGTCATTAGCGACAGATGATTATGGGCCTGTCCTGTCCTGTTAAGCATTTATTACTGCTTATTTAAAGTCCCATGTGTTAGCTGTAAATAAAATTGTTTTTCTCTGAGCATTTTGAGTCTGGCAGCCATTGAACGGAGTTCGTAAAACAGCTGTTCAGCCGTGGCTGAAAGGGCTGCAAGGTAACAGTGGAAATGTTTACAGATTTGCTGTGAATGTCCTCGGTGATGACACTGAAAAGGTGAAAACAAACAATAGCATATAAGAGCGGTGTTTGAGGAGCTTTTCAGTCCTCTCATGGTGGATCTGTGGCTTTATAAAGCCACCTATAGTAAATATGGAGTGAGTCGAATTCCAGGAACTTTGGGGTGGTGGGGGTGTTATTTGCTTCCTGAACAATCGTACTGGCGTGGCTGCTATGAATAAATCTGAATACAGGGCTTGAGAAGCAGGCGTTGCCTCCATTTGCCTTCCCTCAGCCCCTGGCTGTGGCAGCTGATGGCTGGGTGAACGTCAGGCTGGACGTGGCTCAAAATGGGCATAGGTTTGTTTGGTCTCTGCACTGATTTTGGAGGTTGTCATGTCGTTCTTCCAAATCTGGGTGTATACTTTAACAAAATAAAGCCAGAAGCCATCGTCTAGCTGTGGAAGGGAAATACTTTAAAGCCTGTCACTTGGTAAAGCTGGGCAGACTGTGACAGTACGTCTGAGATGTAAAGCAAACTGTGTGGCCTTGATGTGGGTCGGGGCCATCCCAAGCACAACTATGGGCTGGGCAGAGAATTGCGAGCAGCTCTGAGGAGAAGGACTTGGAGGTGTTTGTTGATGAGAAGCTCAACATGACCTGGCTATGTGCACTCACAGCCCAGAAAGCCAACCCTGTCCTGGGCAGCATCCAAACAAGTGTGACCAACAGGTCAGGGGGGTGATTCTGCCCCTCTGCTCTGCTCTGGTGAGGCCCACCTGCAGTGCTGCGTCCGGCTCGGGGGCTCCCAACGTAAGAAGGACATGGACCTGTTGGAGAGGGTGCAGAGCAGGGCCACAAAGATGATCAGGGGCTGGAGCAGCTCTCCTGTGGAGACAGGCTGAGAGACTTGGGGTTGTTCAGCCTAGAGAAGACTCTGGCAGGGAGACCTTCTAGCAGCCTTCCAGTGCCTAAAGGAGACCTACAAGAGAGCTGGAGAGGGACTTTTTACAAGGGCATGTGGTGACAGGACAAGGGGTGATGGCTTTAAGCTGAAAGGGGTAGATTTAGATTAGATATAAGGAAGATATTCTTCACTGTGAGGGTGGTGAGGTACTGGAACAGGTTATCCGGAGGAGCTGTGGATGCCCCATCCCTGGAAGCGTTCAGGGCCAGGCTGGATGGGGCTTTGGGCAACCTGGTCTAGTAGAAGGTGACCATGCTCATGGCGGAGGGGTTGGAACTAGGCGATCTTTAAAGGTCCCTTCCAACTCAAACCATTCTGTGATTATATGCTAAGGTGTAGTTATATCGTGTGGCCGATAACTGTTGGCATAAGCATTAACTGATAGCAGCGAATTGTCACCGCGATGTTACTAAAGACAAAGAAATGGAAAGCTTGTGGGGAGAGGTAGTGTGTTTTACTGTGCCCACTGGTACAACTGAAAAGCCCAGAAAGCTTTGGGGCATTTGGGACCTTCATGTACAGAAGTGGATGGAAAGTTATACGTGCTGTAACAGCCACAGTGAGGTATTTTGGTTCTCGGCTTTAGTGGTGTTTTGGAAAGGACCGCCACCAGCTTGTTTCTCCAGTATAATACTAGCTCTTTTGAACTAATAAAGAAAATTGTGTATTACATAGAAGTCATGAGTTAAACCTCCTCTAACCAGGTAATCTCATCAGCTTTCTTAATCTGTGTTCAGAGTTCACAGCCGGGGTGTTTTAGGCAAGCAGATTCTGGTTTTCCAACCCTGTTTTTTAATAGCTAACTGTTTTTTTGTTTTGGTTTGGTTTTCAGTTAGTTTTGTTTAGAATACGTGGTTCAAGATGAACTACAGCAATTACTAATTTTTTCTCGAAGCGGGGGTGTGTGTGCTGTCCTGACAAGATGGAAAGTAGCCCAGAAGCAGGGAGGAATGAGAAGAAAATGTGCTCCCTCTGCTCCCTTACGCCTTCCCTGCCCCAGACACTTGTTCCCCACCAGGACCCTTTCAGATCCCCATCTCCGTTCCAGACATCCTGCTGTGGTGGATGCTGGGGAAATCACAGCCAGGGAGCAGAGGGCAGGAGCAGCAAAACGATGGGGTTGAGGGGGGGCCTGAGCACACACAAGAACAAAATGATACTGGGGTACTGGACAGCAAAGCCCATCTAGACTACGGGTATATGAGAGCTTAGAAATGAGGTGGAAATGTTGGCATTCATTTGTATGTGCGAGGAGCTTAAGGTTTCAAACCAACATCATTTCAGCTGTTGCACAGTAAATTGCAAGAATAGCAATTGATAACCTTAATTTCAGCCGTCATGGTCTTATACGTATACGCGACTTAATAAGTATTTATGTTCTAGGTGCCTGGTCTTGTATATCTTGACAATCTTAATCATACTGTACTGTTAAAGCAAATATGAAGCAATTGGTGTATCTGGAATATGATGTTGTGATGCTCAAAAATCTCATTCCTTCATTTTCTCACAAGTTACTGTAAACAGTGGTAGTGAAGATGTTAGAATGCAAATCCTGTGATGTGTAAGTGCAAGGTAAATGGAACTGAATTCGAGAGTACTTAGAACCTGCAAATAACACAAGACTCAGAGCTTGTCCAAAAGCTGCAAATCGTGTTGGAAACTCAAAGTGCATGTGTCGAGATGTAAATCTTGCAGACAGCTTCCTGCGTTGCTTGGTGCTTACTGTATCTATGTTAGGAGGAGGTTTCTTTTAGGTGTTTGCAATCATGTTAAGAGTTTGATTTCTGAAATGTTGGTGCTGTAGAGGAGGGCGTACCTCAAACAGTTAATGCTTTTGCTGATTACATATGCAAAAGATGGTACAAGTGTGTAAACTAAGCTTGTAAAACCAGAGGTCCTTTGCTGAATAGCATGTGAGAGGATTGGAAATTCTTCCTAGGAAAACATTGCATGTATCAGCAAGAATTTGGCAACATCTACCTTTGCAGACATTGCTAAATACCTGATTCAAGAGATCCCTCACTTGCCCTTTTTGTCTATTTCTAATCCCATTTGTATAGCAATTGACTCCATATTGGAGTCACAATTTCTGTCAGCAGACAAAAGCATTATTAGTTTTGCAACATACTTGAATTTGTAGCGGGCAGGTTGCTTTTAAAAATTCTTTTCAGATACTTGGCTGGGAGATGTTGCTGCTGCAAAAGATGTGCTCCCGAAATGGTTCCGATGAGATGGCTCTTTTGGCTGGAGTCACCGTGATACATGCATAGGAACGGGGAGAAAATTGTTGATTGCCTTACTTTGGACAGACTGGCTGATACTTGCAAAAAAGTGATAAGGATACCTCTTTAAAAATGGTAAAAATCACAGGGAAACCTCTGGTAGTCTGGTTTGCAGCTTGTACTTCTGAAAATGCAGAATACTAAAAAAAAAAAAATTGGCATTCAACATGGAGCACTAAGACTTGAAATATAACTTGTATGTTAAAGTTGGGTTAGAAAACCACTTAAGCTGTTGTCATTAATGAAGTCTTTCAGAACTGTTTAGTAATGTATTTTACAAATAGTAAGAGTGCATGGTTTTCTTTTGTACTTTCTGGAAGATGAAATGCAACATGGAGAAGACTTGGTACTATAGGAAAAAAATGGGGTTATATTTGCATGGACAGAGGCAATTCTTGAAATTTTTATAAGAATGGTAATGTCCACACTACTTAAAATGCAGTGAGTTTACAATTAATTTCTTTCGTGGTCAGTTTACCGGTATAGACATATAGGTATTGTTTATTTGTGAGCATTTGTCGGGCTAATACCTGGTTCATGTGGGACAAAAATTGTGGCAACAGGGAGAGGCATAACAAATTTCCAGGTGCTTAGAAGAATTTAATTTGCTTTTTCAAAAAAATTGTAAGTTTTCTTTCATTGTTTGTTTTTAAGGAATACCAGGTTTAATTATTTTCCTTCTTTTAATTTCCTAAGAGTTTGTTTCTAAACTGATGTTGGAACTAAATATTTGATACTTAAACATTTCAGTGTTCAAACACACACACACATACACGAAAGCTCATTTGAACAGTCACTTTCAATACTAAATATACAGATTTTTATTTATATGCATTGACTTTCTTTTAATGTGAGATGCAGCTGCTACTTTGAAATGCTGTTTTATCTTTGTTGATAAGCAGTGACTTATTGTAAGACAGATATTTCATGTTACACTCAGGGCTGAAGTGTGACTCTGCTGGTTTAGGCAACGTATCTCCAGAGAGTATTCTCTCTCCTGTGATACTGACGTATAGTTCGCATGGAAATAGAAGTTTCTCTGACTTTATGTTTGAAATGAGATGTCCCTCCAGCTCTGAAGAGAGGTGTGTGCTGCCCTAGGGCAGCCAGAGGACCCAGGAGTTTGGGCAGCACAGAATTAGTATTGTGGATATGGAGGCAATATCCATTCTTAATCATCGCTATTTGGAGTCTGTATAATGCAGTGGCATTGCTGTATCACTGTTGGGAGCATTTCTTTGTATTTTGAAGTTGTTTTTTATGTATTAAATATTTCCGTATCAGTATTTAAAGAAGAACTGAAAAGTAATTTTCACAGATCAGTGCCAAATTTAACATTGATTGCACTCAGCCTACATGCATGGGTTTGGAAGTTATGCAACCTCTTTTTATAGAGTTGTGTCTTGTGGTGATCGAGGCTTGCTCAGTTATTGCTTAGAAATGTAAGTGTGTTAGGAGCTATATATGATATAAAACTTAGGTCATGCCAAACTACTATATACCTCTAAATATAAAAATATTTATTTGCAGTAAGGTTCAAGTAGGAATGGCTTCCACCATTATGTATAATGACTTCAAAACTTCCTAGTAGCAAAGACTTAAGTTGCTGTGACGTAGGGCCATATACAGCCTGGCTGTGGAAAGAATTTGCATGGAGATGGTGCATTTTTAGTTCAGACAGAAAGCGGTTGAAAACTAAGTGCCCAGCACAGAAGCAATTGCAATTGTTTATCTGCAAAGTGCACTTGGGGGAGAATGGGGGCGGCAGCAGCGCACGTTGTCACCGGGCACCGAGGGAGCCCCGTCCCGACAGGCTGCCAGTCGAGATTCCACATTGCAGAGGTACGGGACCATCCTAGTGCAATTGCTCAAGCCATTTTTTTTAAGATGAGCAAAACGCATTTTTTTCTGATCTCATTGTTGGAGGAGGCTGGACCTGTTTTTTAGAGACATTACACACAGAAAAATCCACCTGAGGCAGACACCTGGCATGAAAAAAAATTGCCTGAATGCTAGTAGTTTGGCAACATTATAATAAGCGAATGAAAATAGTATGTAGTAGTGGGAATACAGCTGCAGTGATTGCTGCCAGATCCACCAAGAATAATGGACTTGCATACCAACCCAGACTTATGACAAATATTGTGATTGTAGGTAACTAAATGACCATGGAATCTGGAGCAGAGAACCAGCAGAGTGGAGATGCAGCCGTTACAGAGGCAGAAACCCAACAGATGACAGTACAGGCACAACCACAGATTGCAACGTTAGCCCAGGTATAAAATCATACGGTGTAATAGTTTTACCTATTGGATAATTTTTTAAAGAGGGATAATGTCTGCTCATGGGCCTGAGAGAAGGTTCCATTGATACAATTTTGAAAAAGGTGCTATGTATAGTTCCTTTGATATTTGTCTTCACATTTTTAAACCAGTAGAGATTTTTAACTTCCCCTCACACTAGGCTGTGTTAGTTCTGAAGTGTGTATGTGTGTAAACTGTAATGTTAACAGAATATTGAATTAAAGTATTTATAGCATTCATTACCACAACCATACCACTGAAAGGTATTTTTTTCAAAACATGTAATTTACTGTCTTTTTTATATTGACTGGATTGTTGTGCTGTTATGTTTTCTGTTAGAAACTTGTCTGTAGCAGTCAGTAATTCTGAAGAAAACGAATTGAAAATATAGATAAATAATGTGGCAAATACAACATCTTATCAGATGGGATTAATATTATAAACATTATAATCAAGTGGAAAAAACTGGCATTTGACAGCTCATGTTATCCTCGTCTCCATAATTTGACAGATTTCGTGGCTGTTTAGAGGGACGGTAGTATATAATTTATTAGCCCTAAATTATTTTGGAGACAAGAAATGCTATCCCAGCTACATCTCTAATTTTGGAACGTAGTTTAATTCTTGGATACACTGATGGTTGGCAGAAGCAACTCCAAATGAGTACAGAATCTGTCCAGCTCTCTTCTGCAACCATTTTGTGTTAAAACTATTTGCCATCTACAAAGAACGAACACGTTTTTTAGAACTCGTAGTTTGGGGAATTGAGTGTCTTTGAAGTGGCATGAGTGCTAAATAAATCACTTACCATTTTATAAATGATTAACGTCTTTTTGAAGTCATTATATCTTTTGGAAAAGCAGGGGTAGTACACTTCCATTCAAGTGATAGTATAGGGATTGTAGCTGTTGGAATGCACAGGGTGATTTTGTTGAGTGTGAATTTTGAGGCCGCCGGCTGCCCCGCACCAGCTGCCTCTTTGGGCAGTTTTCTCACTGTCTAACTTAGGCACAGGATGTAGGTGGTGTGAATAACACTTCAGTGTGAACTGAGTGCAAGTAGTTTATTTCTCTTGCAAAACCAATAAACTGCTTCTCACTTGGGATACATTAAGGTTTAGTCCTGAGAAGCAAGGACGTTTTAAATTCATGTGCTAACATACTAACCTCCAGGTAGCTGAACTTAGAAGCATGTAGTGGGTTGAATGCACTTTACTCGGTCAAAATTACCCCAGTATTGGAAAGAGAATTTTTTCCAAGTAGGAGAAAGCTATGGTTAAAATCCATGTGTATCACAAAGTAGTGTATTATATTTTTCCTAATTTCCTCTGTTGTCATTTACTGTATTATTTTGGATGTTAGCTTTTCCCCAGGCTTTATATTCCTTGTGGAGGTGATATAACAGTCTAAACATAATTTCTTGTCTTCTTCACGTCAGTGTTGCATTATTATGATATTTTTAAAATGTGGAGTGGCAGCGTTTGGCATTAGGGAGTGCCCTCAGAGGCTTAGCAAATCTAAATACCTAATTATGTCGATTTAATTCTTTCGTTATCTTTTGTAAGGTCACCCCTCTTGTAAGCTTTAGTTTAATTGCTGCATTTTTACTGAGTTCAGGGTAGTTTTCAGAGTCAAAAGGAAACTCGTTCCAGTTCCACAAGGTATGAGTCAGAGACATCTGCGGAAGTTACACTCTGCTGTTGGCTTAATCCAACCGCAGAGTGGCCTCCAGTTGATCAGCTCTGCTGTCTTTGCCAAGGACTGTTTAGTCAGACATGCATTATTAAAAAGGTCGCTTGGTAAAGGAATATAATTTGCCAGAGGAAATTGTGCTCATGTTAATCTCAGCCCCGGTTTCTCTCAGATGTGAGTTAAGTACTGCCGTGTAATGCTGCAGCCATTTTCATAAAAAAGGAAGGTAAAGCCAAACACAAATTTGGGGATTAGTGACAGACAGCTGTGGAGGAGAAAGGTCTACATGTAATTCCTCTCGATTTTGTTGTTAAGCAAGATTTCCTTGTAAGTGGCGGATGTTTATGGAAATTCAGAGATCAGCTACTGCAGCTTTTTGAGAACCACGTGTTCACGGGGACAGCAGAGGATTTACTTCTGCATCTGGTACAGAGCAGCGCTTTGAAATTAGGTAGGACAGCAGTGCAGCTCCTTCTCACATTGCAGCTACATGCATCGCATTTATTGAAAATGCCATTGAACACTGGAGGATTGTTAAATTTCCCAGAGCTGGGTGTCTAGGAGAAGTCCAGCTAGCCAGCTCCCCATGACCAGGCTGTGGTCTCCAAGAGCTCGCGTTTGCCTGCAGTCCTTCCCCGAGGGCTGCGACGGTGCGATTCAGGTGCAGACCGAGGGCTGCGTGCGCAGGCACGGCAGCCCCAGCACCCTCCCGCCTTTCAGGAGCCCCCAGGGATGACCACGTGCAGCGTGTCACTGGACGTCCCCGCCTGATGTGAACAGCTTTGCGGGGCTGTTGTTCTCCTTGGAGCCTGAGCCCCTGCGCAGGACGCGTGCGGCGGTGCACGCAGTGCTGGTGTGCCGTGCTGAAGGCACTAGCATGTCTCTGTTGACATAGACACTATGCCTACAGGTCTGGGCTGGAGAAACGAAGTTGTGGTTAGGAACTGAGGGTTTAAAACGCGGGCCATTTTTCCTCACGGAAATAACTCTTAAGACTAGAGTTTGTGTCAGCCTGTTACACCGAATCACGATAACTGCCTACAAGCCGTTTGTTTCCACTGCAAACCCATGGGTTTTCTGTCTGAACACATGGTCAGTTCTTTTCATTTAAGTGGACTTTGCCGGCTACTCGATATGGTTTAGTCTCTAGAAAGTCTAAAAGGTATGACTCCCTAAAAATTTCAAGTTCTTACATCTAGCAAACACTTTGCATTCTCTTGAGTGAGAACAAAAATAGCTCCACTCCCATATGTTTCTGCCTTTGACTCAGCAGTGTCTGTAGGAGTACACCCAAGTCCTAGCAATGTCTAACTGAAGTAAGCGAAAGGTAATAAGATGTTTTATTAAGTTACCTCGAAGTAGAGGCAGTTGTGTTTTTCTCATTCTTGTCAGTGGTTTTACAGGCGATGTTTTGAGCCTGCAGAAATTGTGCATTAGATTAATTTGTAAAGTAGGTCAGATATTGGGCTTAGGCAGTTCAGGGGGGTTTTATATTACGCCGAAACATTTGGGTCATGTAACTGAGGTCTAGAAGAGACATAGGGCTTCACCAGAAAGTGTTCTTGATAGCAAAATAAGAAGATTTTGAAATAACCTAATTTGTGCTCACTGTCTCTTCCTTGCAGGTATCTATGCCAGCAGCTCACGCAACGTCTTCTGCGCCCACGGTGACCTTAGTTCAGCTGCCCAATGGGCAGACGGTTCAAGTGCATGGAGTAATTCAGGCAGCCCAGCCATCAGTTATTCAGTCTCCACAGGTCCAGACAGTTCAGGTACTGACTGAAGAAATTCTTAATACGTCAACTGGGCCTTCACTGATTTCTAATGTGTTTGTGTCCTGGATTATGTTTTTGCTTGTATGAACTTCAAGACCATGTTGGAGGCAAAATCTGTACAATATTTGGTACTCTCTGACTTTTTTTTCTGTTCTGGTTTAACCACCGTTCACTTTCAAACGTTTCTGAGTTTCATTTCCCTCTAGAATTTAGTTGGTAAGTTTAACAGCTTCCCGTTTTTTCTTACGGTATTTACCTACTTTTTCTCTCTACTGTATAAGAGTTCATACTATTCTGAAGTGAACAAAAGGGATTTTTTATAATGTAATCTTTAATAATTAATGAGGCTGATATTCTGGGATGAGAGCCTTTGTTACTTAGAAAACATTTGCGTTGGTTTACAAAACAGATGTCTGTCTGTTAATGGTCCTTAAAATAAACCCATCAGTCCTCATAAAAATGGTTTTAAAATTTGCCTGTTGAGTGGTGTTTGCTTTGTGAAGCCTTAGGTTTTTATCTTCTGTAAAGCGAGATATATTATGATATACCTTGAAGAGACAGTCTGAAATCTTTAAAACTTTTAACTTTTTTTTTTTTAACCACTTCAAGCCCAGTGTTACTGAACACAGAAAGACAAATTGCTTGGTGTACAGCAGCAACACCGAACAAGGACTATACATCATTCCTTTGCTATTAGCACACTGAGCTCAAAAAAGGTTTAATTTAGAAAAGTAGAAACTGTGCCTGTTGGAAATAGATATTTAGCTAGGTACTATTTTAAAAAATAATAAGGCATGCATAATTTAAAACTAGGCCATTCTGATAATAACCTTTGTTTGCTCCTTGTCAGCTCTACCATCCTCAGCCATTGGAGTCAAAAGTAGTAGTTTTAATCAGAGGTGAGCAGTTTTCAGATAAGTGCACGAGTTCATAGCCCAAGGGTGGAAGATAAGAGTCTGACAATGAAACCACGCTTGGAATTCACCTGGCTCAGCGCAAAGCCAGAAGTGTTTGGAATGCTGCGATATTCAAAGCCAGGTAGTTCAGAGTCAGCCTTGGACCTGTTCAGGCCCCCTGTCTGATAACTGGGAGGCTTGGGTGCCAGCAAGATTTGGGAGCCTGGAGGAACCTTCCCTACAGTGCATAAAATAGCGTGCCGTGAGCTCTGTTTCTCACACAGGCATTTCTCTCTTCACTAACTATCATTAGCTTTTGTATATTTGTCACATGAGTACAGCCTTTTGGAAAACAGTCTCTGTTTTTATGGATTGGAGATGTTTCTACATTTTTGGCGCACTTAAAATTGTTGAAATAACATTTTGGTTTTATTTCATAAATCTTTGTATTTTTTGAGCACAGGTGTTCAGAATTGCAGCACTGCATTATTTTTTAGCATCTTTATGTATGACATTTTCCTGACAATTTCCACCCAAAAAGGCAGTCTCTCTATAACATATCTACCCAATTATTTATAAATCACTGTTTTTCAACCTCAGCACTTTGTTTCCAAACGTTTCTGCTATCTTAATTTGGTTTTTGTTATTCTCTTCCTAAATTTCACTAAAAAATCTTTCTTTATTTCCTTAAAATTGATGGAAACAAGGAATCATGGAAATCAATGAGTTTATGGAATTAATGTTTGTATTTTCTTATTTAAATTGTAAAGGACACTCTCATGGGTAGTGGTCATTCTTCACTGCCTCTGCTAGCTAAACAGCATGTCATTTCTGTTCATTGCCTAGGTAGAAGCACTGTAAAGTACTAGCATTGTACTGTTTTTCACAGGAGAACAACATTTCCTTAAAATAAAGACACTGGAAGTGTCTTGTTAAGTTTGATTGTTGTTCTTATTTACAGATCTCCACTATAGCAGAAAGTGAAGATTCACAGGAATCAGTAGACAGTGTCACAGACTCACAGAAACGAAGGGAAATTCTTTCCAGACGACCCTCTTACAGGTATGAAGGTTAAACCAGGAGCATTGTGCTTGATGGATGCATAGAGAAACAATGTGATTGTATAGTTCATTTTAGATTTACCATTTAACTGAAATCTCTTTTCTGCAACGTCTTTTCATGGACTAGGATGTAGAGATAACAAATAGGAGGAGGAAGAAACCTCAGCTGTTACACTCAGTTAAGACAGAAATGAGCTGAGAATAAGCTAGTTGGCAAAATTTGTGAAACATTGAGGTATCATTGTGCTGGGTTTAGAGATGGCTTTAGTGGATACTTAATGCATGAAATACACTGAAGCTTTGCAAGGAAGTGGCTTCTGTATAATCTGTAGTCTGCAAAAAATCAGCTCTATTGTTTTTCATTATTGTTGAAATGCTAGCAGCAATCAAACTTAATTCCTTTCTCCCATGAGACTTTTGATGAACATGTGGTGTTCTGTGGCTCAGAGACAATTTCTGCTTGAGCAAAATTGGTTGTTTTTAAGAAGCCAGGCTGTGAGTTGAATGTAGTGATAGGCATCTAGTATCTTGTCATGGCAAATGCTTCTGTGGTAACACCAAGTAAGGTGCTCCTTCATATGCTGTTAGTCATATGTTACTTTATGTATTAAGCCCTTGCACAGCTTTTTCTGGCTGTACTAAATCTCACTTTTCATTCTTAAAACATGCTAAATAGCGTTAAAGAACAGCTCTGGATTTCAGCAGGTTTTAAGTGACCTGTGGATTCCTGCTGCTTCAGAAAATTCAGGTGCTCCTTTTTTCTTAATGAGCATAGCCTTAGAAATATAAACTAGACTCTAGGCCTGAGCGTATCTCACCTGTATTTTTTTTTAGCACTCGCAAATTATTTTCTACCTTTTCCAGCAGCCTTGCAGGCTGTTCTGCTGAAGAGAGTGAAAATCATTGCTGAAGATCCCTAGGCATCATAGATCTGGGAAAATATTTTTATTTGTGAGGAGCAGTGTTGCTGATGTCAAGGCTGCCACAGGCTTCTTTGCAGTCTACTTCTGCAGCAAGTCTCTTGCTTTTACTGTATATGGAAGAATGGCTGAATATTTTGAGGCAACAGAGCTAAATAAACAAGCGGCAGAACTGAGAAGAGGGGGCTTGTGCATGCTAACTCATTGAAGCGGACGCCTTTGCCCGCACTGGTGGCACAGCACAGCCTCTGCCCTCAAACCAGATCATGGTGACTTTGTAAAACGTGTAAACGCAGCTCAGGCTCTGGGCCAGGGAAGGGGTCACATCAGAAAGGCCGAGCCAGACTAGAGCTGTGTTTAGTGAGCTCCTGTTTGGCATTATTGAAGCTGCTGTAACTGACCCCAGAGGTTGATTAGGTACAGGTAGGTTCACAGAATCAAAGAGCTAGAGCTGTAGATCAGAAACTCTACTTTGTTCCTGCTACCAAAGTATGTCCTGTGTTCCCCATGTCATTTTGTAGCTCCTGTATTTGTAAAGCTGCCACCTTACCTTCTATCTTAAATCCATATTTATTATGGCAAAGGTTGGTTTTAACCACTAGATCACATCTGACATGAGCTTAAAAAGTGGTGAGCTGTAGTTTCTTCTTTTCTATTTCAAGCTCCTTGTGTTTTGTTCCTCATTCTCTCTGCTCTTTCTGTATTTTTTCGTCTGTTTTGTCCACTGGTTTTTCTGGTCCAACACCTAGATTGCAGACTTTCTGGACAGGAATTGTTTTCTCTGTCCAAGTGGTGCTTGGCACAGTGGAGCGCTTGTGCAATGCTGGGGTTCCTGCACGCACACGGACTCAAAACAGCAACAGCAGAGCTCTGTTTGTCAAGTTGCTTAGCAGAGCCACTGCTCGTCCCAAATAGCTCCATACAGATGTGCTGGCTCCCAAAGCCTTAGGAGCCTTATTTAAGAAATGAGTGTTGTCTTGAAGCCTGGGGTCGGCAGCTGCGTTTGCTTCATCACACTTTGAGTTCTAGTGACAGTCTGCAGGAAGACATGAGGAGAATTACAAAAAACGTTGCGCTATACCTAGGTGGCATTTTGCAGTGCCACAATATGCCAGCAGTGAAAGGGGCTTGACAGTCCTCTGAGGGATGGCCATTGGTCTAAACAATACAAATTGCAGTAAGCGCTATGGTCAGTCTTACAGTCATGTTCAGTGGGACCTGTAGCAGTGATGTTTTAGCAATTTTGGCTTTGGATAATTAACCTATGGAAGTAATTAAACAAACCGTTCTTTCCTTTACCTGTGCTGATCTCACAGCTTTCCTAGGCAGGGCACCTGTAAATGTAACTGTGTGATTTCACTCAAACGCATGGCGTTGTCTCCCAGGCAGGTGATAGATTATAAAGTGGTTGCTCTTTATAAGCATTTCTGCCGACTTCCTTTATGCTGAGCCCTCTGGCTGGGGCCTTTACGGTCTCTGAAAAGAAGCCGTTCCCCGATGTAGTGAGGAGATAGGTTGTTACACACGTTTGCTTTCTTCAAATCTTTATGTGGCTAAAAGCAGGAAACAAGTGAAAACGGATGAGAGAAAACCATGTTTCTAAGAAAAAGGGAAGGCTGTGATAGCTGTGTCTTGGGTTGAGAAGAACCTGTGGAGAGGCACCTGTGTCTTGTGTTGATAAGCACGGCTGTTCTGTGCTGGCTCCTTTGCCCATCTGTGCGTGGCACTTTGTACAATCCCCTCCAATAAGAGTTTGAACATAGTGTGGGTTTTTCATTCTGCACCTGTATTTTCCTTGCTGCCTTACTGCACTTCTCACTTTTCTCCAGCATTAAATAGAGGTTTTTTTTTCTTTCCCAATTTTTATTAAAATCTCTACAACACGCTGTCTTTGCCAGAAAAATTTTGAATGACTTGTCCTCAGACGCCCCAGGAGTGCCAAGGATCGAAGAAGAAAAGTCTGAAGAGGAAACAACAGCACCTGCCATCGCCACTGTTACGGTGCCAACTCCCATTTACCAAACCAGCAGTGGGCAGTACAGTATGTAGTCTGAATTTCTCAGTGGTGCTAGTAAGTGGGGATGAGAAGACGAAGAACTATTTATTTCTATATAACTGTTTGGACTAGGACAAAACAGGAGGTGAAAATGAAGTTAATTTAGTGTGACTATTTGATAACCATTCCCTTTAAACACATTCCTACTGTAAGTATTTGAAATGTTCAGTTAACTGCTTGCCAGTTAGTGCAGCTAATGCATCCTGAGGCAAAATATGAATTAACCATAATGCTCTTATGAACTTTTTATTTTCGGGAACCAGATGAGATAACTCAGAAGTTTATTTTTTTCCTGGCAGATTATTAATCCTGGTTCACAAAATTGTTGATAGAAAAAACATCACAGTCTGCAATTTTATTTTTAGACAGTCCTGAAAAAATAAGAGCTTCAGCAACCTTATTTAAAATATGTAATAAATATACCTTTCTGTGTTTTCTATATTCATTAGATTTTATAGAGTGCTTTAACTTAAAGGAGTGGGGATACAGCAGTAGAGCTAGAATTCACACACTGTCTCACACAAATACAGTATTAAATATGCAAAAGGGAGAAGGAACTACTTGTTTACATCTTTCTCTCAAAATCTCTTTAAAATTTTGTATCTCTGTTTACTCCTTAGCACTTTGCCAAATACCCTGCTTAATGTTATTGAAACTGATATGGTTAACTCTGCTTTCCTACCATTACTGTAAAATAACTGCTTGTGCAGATATTTGAGATTCTTGTGTGTCTGTGTATAGGAACACAGTGAAATTCTCTAAAATCACAAATGATGCTGATGACGCAGTACAAACACACACAAAAAAAATAAGACTGCTTGAAGGAAAAAAATGTGTGAAACTGGACCTTTATGAATGAAAACAGTGCCAGGAAGGTGCTGAGGAAGCTGTAGAGAAGGGGGGATGCAGTCAGAAGGAAAAAAAAAAAAGCCAAAGCAAGAAGAAAGTGAAACACAAAATGGATAGCAACAGCAGCAGAGGAGACTGAAGGGCATAAAGCGTGGAAGAGGAGAGAAAATTCAGATGAGAAGAAAGGACTGAGGAAAAGATGTAAACCAACCAAGAAGAAAGTCCTAACTAAGAAATTCAGAAATATTCCCTTTGGGAGGATTGTAGCTTCTCTG
This sequence comes from Pampusana beccarii, assembly GCA_013399365.1. NCBI lineage: Eukaryota > Metazoa > Chordata > Aves > Columbiformes > Columbidae > Pampusana > Pampusana beccarii. The sequence continues at coordinate 140,444 of VWYH01011057.1, forward strand.
TGTGATTCTTTTTTATCAGAGAAATGAATTTGTGTTTTAGGCTGTGGGTTTTGGCCCCCCCCAAAAAATATGAGTCTCACAAAAAATTGAAAACTTACTTCAAAAGCATTTCTTTAATGTACATTAAAGCCATGCATCTGATTTGAGGGTGTGTAAGGGTTCAAGGGATTGAACTTAGTATTCTTCCATATGTAGGTTTAATACTGGAAGTTAATGAGTAAATTAGTGTCTTAAATTCTGTGTCCTTTGTTTTTTTTACTTCAGTTGCTATTACCCAAGGAGGAGCAATACAGTTGTCTAACAATGGCACAGATGGAGTACAAGGTCTCCAGACCCTGACTATGACCAACGCAGCTGCAACCCAGCCTGGCACCACCATTTTACAATATGCACAGACCACAGACGGACAACAGATACTTGTACCCAGCAACCAAGTCGTTGTACAAGGTGAGGAACTTCACAGCCAGTCATTCTGTATAGTGTTTTCTCCATGCAGATCAGAGTTGCCAACCTAACTCCTTCAAATGCGTCAGGAAACAAGACCTTTGGCATAGATAAGTCTCCAAAATGAGTCAAGGAAATTCCAGGCAAAGCTCTTTGTCACATTTTCTTGGAGCCATTCCCTTCAGATTGATAAAATTATGGATGTTTTGGGTTTACTTCTTAAAACAATATATTTGGTTTTGGCTTTCCACGCTCTATTTCCTGCATTTTGTCCACATTATTTTTTTAATATGTTCTGCAAAAACTCATGCCATTTTAGAGTTCTGAGCTCTCCCAGACAGTTATCTGCAAGAATAATAAATATAAGGCAAAGCATTAAAGTTAAGAAAGAAGGTTGTTTGATACGTTCTTTCTACAAGGACACTTTAATTTATTAGTAATTTTTCCCCTTTTCAATTACAAGTCATAATTTCTTCCTATTGTGGCTTTTGTAACTAGTCACCAAGTACTTAATCATTGAGTCTTAGAATCACAGAATAATTTAGGAAAGTGCATTAGGAGAGATCATTTGGTCTAGCCCTCCACTTAGAGCAAGCAAGGCTAGTTCAACTTATTCTAAGTTGGAGTTTTTTATGTATTAAAATATATGTTTGGGTTTATTAAAAATTGGGAGGCCATTAAAAATCTGTTTATTAAAAATGACAGAAAATGTACCCCTGCTTTTATGGTTGTAAAGGAGGTGATATGAAAGTTTTCCGGTAAAGAGGTCTCCAAGCATCAGTGAAAATAAATAGCTGAGGAAAACAGTATTGATGCATTGATCTTTTGGTTTTTGTGCTCTTAAGGACATGTGATTTGTGTCATTTTTTTATGAGCTCAGGCAAATATAACACACTCCTACATTACAGTAAACACACAAACCCAAGACCTAGTTCATTCTAGAGAAGCGGTGAAGGTTAGGGCCTGGCTTGCGCCGTCTCTCTCCTCTTGGAGTAAATGCTACGTTCCTACACCCTTTTTTCTGTGCCAGATACTTACACGTGCAGTTTCTCCTTTTGCAGACAGACATTTGGAGCATAGCTAGAAATACCGTTTGCCATCCTTCATCTTCTTAAAACTGCTAAAACTGCCCAAAAACCAGAGAACTAAAAATAAATGTACTAAGGGAGAAAGAAGCAAGACAAAGTTATCAAGCGCAAGTGAAGACTTCTCCAGCAGGAATGCCCAAAACTCTTCATACATTAATAACCTAAGGCTGAGATAGCGCTGATGACCCAGAGGATGGTCATTCCTCCCGTACTGCAGCCCAGAGCGTGTGGTTAGAGACGACTTCTGCCCTTCGCTGGCACCAAAGTGACACCATGTTCCCTTGTGTCTTTCAGCTGCCTCAGGAGACGTGCAGACCTACCAGATCCGCACCGCCCCGACCAGCACCATCGCACCAGGCGTAGTCATGGCCTCCTCGCCAGCACTTCCAACCCAGCCGGCAGAAGAGGCCGCGCGGAAGAGAGAAGTGCGTCTAATGAAGAACAGGCATGTACATTTAGATCACTTTTTTCTTCCTAGCCAGCTCTGCATACAACTAGTGTGTTAAGCGCTAAGAATCCTGATCTTAGTCATTTTATTAAATGCTTTCTGGAGAATTTGCCTTTAAATAATGGTGCAAAGCAAAGAAGCGCATCTGCTAATGCCATGTGTTGTGACTATGAAACCTTGAGTAAAGGTGTCAGACTCATTCTGTGAGGTACATCTATTTGTTTGTTGCCGTAAGGAGAAAAGTCATTGGTGAGGGACTTGTATGACTGCAGGTATGTTCTTACGAACACCAAGGTGAATTGACTTTTTGTGTTAATATATTAACGCAGTTTCCTTGCCTTGCCTTTTGGGTTTTCTCCTCCAGAGGCAGAAAAGACTTAAGGAAAGGCTAAATGACCTAAATGACCTAAATGACTAAAAGCTTGTTGAGGGACATTAATGAAGTAAATAATGCTGAACACCAGAGTTCACTTTTTTAAAAGTTTTTTGTACAGAATGTCACCCATCTCCCTTTTTTATGTATTTTTCTGGTATCAGTGAATAGTAGATGTCACCCTTTCAGGCTCTGCATTTGAGAAAAAATTAATTAGTATTCCGAATCCCCTCATTTAGTCAGCAGTCTTACTCCAATAAAAGAAAGCTTTTGTGTTTTGGAAATCCAAGAAAAACAATGAGGAATTACCCTACTTGAGTTAAATTGACAGCTTTTGCAACAGTATCATGTTGTGTGTTGCACTTTTAGCCTGCCTGCTTAATAGATATTTGCAAATCTAAGCTCCATAGCAAAGCAGGGGAAAGGGGTCTAAAGAGGCAGATGGTGAGTTGGTACTTATTGGAGGATTATAGCATAAATATTCATAGATATTATTGTGCAAATTCCCTGTGTAAATTTTACATTTTAAAAGCTCTTTTGTAATTCAGTATAAATCTAGCCGTTCATAAGGAACAACTAATGCACACAGACTTGAGGTTGCTCAATGTACAGCCCAAGCTGGCACAAAAATCACAAAAAGAAAGAAAAAGTTGTCACCCAAGAAGACAGGTTAGTAGTTTGCACTGGGAGGCACTTCTTACTACTAAAATCTTCTGGTGACACAAGTAGCAGCCCCAAATGGCTTAATTTCTAAATGTTGCACATGGCCCACTGAAGTGCTGTATGCGAGATTGTGTTTGTAGGAGTGACAAATCGATACCTGAGTCCTTTCAGGGCTTACAAACTAGGCTTTCTTCATCCTGTCACATTTGTGGACTTGGATTTCAAAAATTACTTTTAGAGTCTTCTTACCAGGTAGGTCTTGGAACAGACCTTTTTTTTTTAACCTAGTACTACAACTATTATTTATCTAATAAGCAAAAGAACTGGGTTCAATTTTGTCCTCTCATTTCCCAGAACACCGTCTGCATTACCAATCTATGCAGTATTAGCAATGAAGGGACACTCAGACTCTCCTTTTGAAGCTGCTCTGCTTTGCACCTAAAGGTTCAGGGCAAGCGTGTGCATTTACACGTATCTGCAGTGTGCTGATCTGACAAGCTACCTTTCAGGTATTTTTCAGTGATGGTCTTGGTATGTTACCAAGTGATCCACAGCAAATTAGGCTTTACAAAGCAAGCCTTGAAAGTTTGACTGTCTCAAGATCTGCCTCAGCACATTAACACTGCCGTGTTCTTGGCATAGCAGACAAGGACTAAAGAATTACATGGTTGCTAGTGTCTGTTTATTTTGTGATTTTTAAAAATTTGAGTAATTTATATTATCATTGCAGTGATGCAGATGTTATTAATAAAATGAAAGTATTGCTTGAGAGCAAATACATTAATTCTCTAAATGTAGCTTTTTTTGCACCACTTGAACATCCTGACCATTAGTATTTGGTTGGACTGCCGCAAAGGGAAGAGTTAAGACTATAAAGAGATTAACAGATAAACATTGGTCTTATCTATGTTGTTGTTGTCCATCTATTTATTATAATAAAAATCAATGAAGTTATTGCAGCAGTGTTCAACTTGGCCTACAGGCTCTAATGTGAGTCCTGCAAGCAGAATTTTGTTGTTGAGTAGGATCCTTTTGTCACAGAAGCAGAATTTCATTGGTGCTAGCTTACTGGGATCTACGTGTTAAAACAATCTGTGGATCTTGAGTACGTGTGATTTGTGAGAAACAATTGTTATTAACGCAGCCTTTCTTCCTAACTTGCATTTCTTAATGATACCTCTATATACTAAAAATGGCAGTACTAAGTAAAAGGTTTGACCTGAAGAGTTAAGTAGCCCATGTCTGCAGGTAATTGTTCTGGATTTGATTTTTTTTTTTTTTTTGCTTTGCAGAGAGGCAGCACGTGAATGTCGCAGGAAGAAAAAGGAGTATGTGAAATGTCTAGAAAATCGAGTAGCTGTGCTTGAAAACCAAAACAAGACACTGATTGAGGAATTGAAAGCACTTAAGGACCTTTACTGCCACAAATCAGATTAATTTTGGATTCCCATTTTCACTTGTCCAGGTGGGATAGAGACTGGTTCTGGTTATACCCAGAAAGACAAAGTAAACTTTTAATTTTCTAAACATTTCTTTTTTTCTATGCGCAAAACTGCCTGAAGCAACTACAGAATATATTTCATCTGTGCTTTGCATCAAACTGTGAATGTTCAAGTACTTGCCTCCTCTTCTCCCCCTACAAGATTATTTTCATCATCAGTCTCAGCGCGAAGAAGAACAGGCTTCTTTCTCATCTCCCCATCCTCTTCAAGGAGTTACAGTGGTCACTTGGGAAGTTACTGTGGGGAGGGTCCTTTTGTAATGATTTCAAGAATTTGTGCTGAGCTCTTTCCATTGCCTTAGAGACAGAACCACCCCAGCCTCTCGGTCCAGAGAACTGTGGGCCACATACGTGGAGCACGCGCGGTGCAATGAAGAAGCAATGGTTGCCAAATTGGTTTCAGGTATTCGTTATGAACTATAAAAATACACGGCTAAGCAGCATGCCAAAGGAAAGGCGCTTCACAGTCACGTTCTTGGTGTGGAGATCACAAACCTTTTTCGAACTAGCCCAGGAGGGGTTTTGGTTTCTAGTCTGTATTAAGCCCTCCTGGACTAGTGAAAACTTCTCCATACGTCAGAAATGAGCTTCACTGGTCAGTTGTTGCTGCTCAAAGCTTATGCGTGCAAGTGTGTTCAACGTTCTGAATGCACAAAAGGCAAACACGAGTTTCATAGGATATTGGTTAGGAAATTATATTCGGGTGGGAAAAGAATTCAGAATTTTAAAAGTACAATAGTGATGTTTAGAAAACAGTCATGTAATAAGCAAGGGTAACACATGAAAGCACTGCCTTTTTTGTTTGCAGAACAACTAAGCAGTTGAAGCACGGCCAACTCCACATACGTACTCTCTAGCGACAGTATAGCCTGTGTCCCAGGTCCTCTCAAGCAATGAGGTTGTTTCTGTTTCCCTACCACTGTCTCAAGTAATGGAAATTATTGTACTCAGTGGAAACACCAGCCTGGTTTGCTAGATTCTTTGTCAAACTTTGAAGCTGCCTTCCATGCATAAATTAAGTTGCAGTATGACAACTGCCAGAACAACCTCAAACATTGAAGAGGACTTCAAACACAAATATTCCAACTTCTGCTTCGCAAGGGACAATATTAATTATTTGAACCTGGCCAGGCTAGCTAAATTCTTAATTTATTCAGAGGATTTTTTCATGTAAAGGGTCAGATATACCAATTTATTCCTGCAAGTAAAATTACTCACGTGCCTCAGATGTTTGCAACTTCGGGTTTTTGTGTGTGCGCTGAGGAAACGTGATCTTTCCCAGATTTACATTGTTTGAAAGGTAGTTCATGTTCAAAAACAACCCTGTACTAAGCATTAGGACTCCAGAAGAATCATGCTCAAAAAGAACCAAAAAAGAATGTCAAGAAGTCGTCCAAAAGAATGTGTCAAAAAGAATCATGTGCATTGTTTCCTGGCCCTCTGAAGCAGTCTCTTGATACACTAACTCGGGTCATTTGATGGAGTGAGTTTACTTTGGCTTATGGTCAAACTTTATATATGAGAGACATATGAATAAGATTCTGGTCTGTACTAATGTCTTGCCTAGCAAAGTATTTGCTAATGTTTTTTTCCCATTCACTCTGTTTTTAAGATGAACTTCAAACACAAGCTTCTGAAAGGTTACACAATCAATGTGATGTTAGAAGAAGAACATGTGGAAGACTCTGGGCAGTGAGTCTCAAACAGCTAAGCAGTATTAAAAGTTCTAGTTTTCTCATTTGAGAGGGCATTCAGTTTCCAAGAGACTTTAAAAGGAGCAGGGTTAAACTTGTAGCATTATTGTTAAATCTAGAGTTCTCAACAATGACGAATTATGTTTGTATTTCAAGAAGAGAACATAAGTATCAGAATTATGAAAGAATTCGTTTTCACAAGTGTTGAGGGGGTTTATAAATGGTCTGTTTATCTGCCGTAGAGAACTGACTTTCATGTTTTCATTTAATGGAAGATGAATTTATTACTTTAGCAATGCAAATTTAAAGACGACCCTAAATTCTCAGCAATGCTTTTATAAAAAAAAGTCTGATTCTTAAAGTCAGAGAATACAATCACATACAACAGTTACCAGTTTTTCAGAACTAGTGCTGAAGTAGAAATGTCGATAACGCAGGAATCACTTCTTGTAAAACATGAACCTCATAATGGCTTTATTTACACAGTTACACACAGAATGGTTCCTCCAGCTGAGAAACCCAGAAATGCATGTGCTACATCAAGGCTGCTTCTTTTGAACCATCTGTGTGCAAAAACTTGGGTTTTTGCAGTGAACCTGACCCGAGAGCTGTTGCTGGTGGGTGATGAGCAGTGTCCAGCACTTGCTGATAGTCACTTGGTACAAAGCCTGGGAGCAGAATGGACCAGGGAGCCTAAACCGGTACCTGGACGGGGTTCTTCTAATACAGAGTTGGTGCAAATTTGTGTAGCAGTGAGAGGAGAACCGTGTTACCCGTTTGTCTGTGCGTGGGCTGCAAGTGGTCTGGAGTGTTATTAGCCTGGACCTCATTAGCAATTAACGTTTCACTAAGAAAAAGAACGTTAGTTTTATAGTACGGACGGACCTGCAAGAGTCTTTATTTATGCTGCACTGAGGATTTAGGGACTTGCATTTCTTTAATGGAAATTTTAAATGACAAGAATAAAAAATGTATTAGACCAAGTACAGGGCTGGCTACGGTTATCCATACATGCTTTATTATTCATATTAACCCAGGAAGGGAAAGAATATGACACAGGAATCCATTCATATGGTATTTACCAAGTAATGAGGTTGGGGTAATCAGCTTCTATAAACTAAGGCCATTTAGAAGTAGGACAGATGTTACGCTGGCAGGGGAGAAGGAGGGTTAGTTTTATATCTCACGATGGTGAGTTTTGAAGAACTGATAGCCTGTTTTACCTGAAGAGAGGGTTAGAAAGGGCTAGATTCATTATGTTCATAATAAACAAGAATTGATTTGAAATATAATTTTTGTAATGTCATTATTTTGCAAAACAACAGCACCAATCAGGCAGTTAAGAGATTGTCAGAGGTGCTCTTTTAATTTAGATATTCTTGGAAAATACATATGTATAATATATGTACATATATATATATACACACAGTATATAATCTACAGCTCTGAGAGCTTTTAAGTCAGGAATGCTGAGTATTATAGTATATGGAGGTCAGAAAAAATTTTTACTTTTCTGTGTGTGTCTGGGTGTGTGTGGATGTGTATGCGTGTGAAAGCTTCCCCCCGCCCCAGTAGTTCTGGGCTGCATTATTCTAGCGCTTATTACTGATTTGTTTTGTGCTGTTTCTCAGTTATCCATTTTTCAATAATTTTATTTCATCTTTCATTGCTTTTGTGAGGTTTGTTTTTGTTTTTTTCTGGATGGAGATTTTTGAAATTTCGTAAACAGTTGTTTCACAACAACCACCACCCCCCAGAATTATTCACTTTTGTGCTTTTTCTCTTTGGCAGCTATATATCAAAGGCAAAACAATTGCAAAGGTTGGTAGGGTGTTATTTTCTAAAGGAACCACTGGTGAGACTTCTGTTTTCCTCCTGGGGTAGTGGCGATGCATTTTTATTTAAGCAGCGATTTCACCGGAATCAGGTAGTTGCCAGCACCGTTGCTTGTATCTGAAAGCACAATTTTAGCCTGTCACGCTCGTCAGGACTGTACAGACACCTGCAGGTCCTGGCTCTTCTGTAGTTGGTGTTTGCGTTGCAGACCGCTGTCTTCTCTGGTACTTGTAGGTTGATCAGAAAACTGGTGGGGTGTTTGGAATCATTAAGAGGCTCAGGAAAAGAAAAAAAAATATAAAGATTTAATAAGGAAAAACAACCCTCATAGTTTCTGATCAAAATTTGTACTATTTTTTTGGGTTTTTTTAATCTGGGCTTCCAGTAGACTGCAGCTGCAAGTAGTCATCTGTTAGTGAAAACTGGCCTCTGCTTTTTTTTGTAGTTTTTTAATTTATGACAGCCAGCCAGTGCTTTTTGTGGATTAAAATAAAGACAAATCTCCCCATCAAAGCAAGTTCATTATCAGTGGTTGCAAATCTATGACAATTCACAAAGGATTTCTTTGGTTTTCTAAGACCCTGTTTTTAGTAACTTTTTCACCCTGAAGCTGGTTAGTGATGTAACATTTGCCAATGATCTAACCAAAAAGGTCATGTATTTATTTTTGTTACACTATATTCTTTGTAAATGTTTAATTAAAATGTGCACTTTTAAAAATAAAAAACAGAAAAAAAAGAAAAAAAAAAAAATAATAAAAAAAAAAAGAGAGCAATTGGGTTTGCTTAAGAAGCTCCCTGGCACAATTGTTGTAATCCTGCTGCCTGCACACAGTTCACTCCTCTCCTCACAGTTGACTCCCCCGCAAATTTAACTTGCTGATCAGCACCTGGCGTCCAGCAGGCGTTACTGCAGAATGGCAGGAGGTGCGAACTGGCAGGACTGAAGACTGGAAAGAATTAAGTGTGTGCTGTCTCCGAGCAGTGTGTACAGGATGGATGGGAACTTATTTTTAGAATAGAACTAGTTCAGTGATCCCAAGCGGGAAAGGGAGGTTAATTTGGAAGGAAAGCTGAACTATTTTTCAGTCACTTTATTCCCCTTTTCTTAATTTGAGATTTGGCTGCAAGTTTTACAAGCTGCATTCCAAGAAAAGAAATCAAAAGGCTTTCCGTTTCTTTGACACCAGGAAGTAAAGGTACGTTGACAATGTGTCACTCTGCTTTAAAAGATAAAAAAAAGAGCACAACCACCTTTCTTTGCAGGAACAATGGTAATTTAGCTATAACCCTGAGATCTGTCACTGTGAGCAGGTTTAAAAAGCATACAGTACATTGATGGTTCTCTTGTACTGTGCCTGGGAACTCATTTCCCTGAGCTTTTGAATTTGCTAGTTGTAAAAGACACTGATTTTGCAGAAGCCTGAATGTATCGCGAAGCTCAGTTGGTTTGGGAGGAGCCAGACTGATGAAGAGAACAGGGTGCTGAAATCCTACCCACTGTGTGCTTGTGACAGGTTCAGGTCTGTGGATGGATTCGGCTTAAATCCATGCATCTTTGGGGAATAGGGACCAGATCCAGTTGGAAAAGAGGGTTTGTGTTTCAAGTGGTTTTGCCTCGGAATGTGTTTTCGAAATGTATTTAAGCTCTAGCCCACAAAGAGATTTGCTTGGGCTTGTTTGCGTAGCACAAATGGAAGACAGCGACCTGTTTGCGTTCTGGTACTGCCAGTGCAGTTTGTGACTTGCTGTGTCGCCTCAGCTTTATATTTCTCTAAATTAGGGGATAGCTGAGTTGAGAGCATGGGGAAGGAAGAACTCGAGCCAGGTAGTTATCTGGAAATGGCCACTCTCACGAACTAAGGATGTTTGGATGCTCTCTACAAGTTGCGTTTTATCCAGGTGCCACTCCATTTTTTTTGTGTGTGTGTAATGACATTTATTTATATTAAAACATTAATTTTAAAAAATTTTAGAACTTTGAGTTTGTATGAGATTTGAAACTGTGCTGCTTATATGGACTTGTAGGGATGGGATGGGGAGCGGGGCAAAAAGAGGTGCTAGTTCACAGCCAACCCCTCCACGGACTTGTCCACAGATCGGTTGCTCACTTCAAGAATTAGTTATTTCTACTCTGGATTTATAATTAGAAATTGTTTTGGAACAATATTCTTCAGGGAAGCTTCCAGAGCGAGGGTTATTAATCTCCCTTTGTAATATAAGCTGGAAAGAGTAAGTTCACCTCATCTGCATTTCTGATTCTTTACCCAAACCACGTCAGCACAGAACAGGGTATTTGAGCTCGACTCCCACGTACTTGTGGAAGTTAAAAGACTAAACGAAAATCCATTATTGGGGGGGAAATAAATTCTTATTTACATTTCCCCAAAAATCTAGAAACAGCCCTGTTGTGGGTTTTGTTTTGGTTTTTGGTTGGTTTTGTTTTTTTGTTTTTGTTTTGTTTTTTTACTTTTTTTTTTTTTTGTGCTTTATCTGTGTTTAAAAAAATGTACTGGGTTATAATGCATTTTATTAACACTATGTACATATTAGCTGCTTTGTGTTTCAGAATGGTAGTAATTGCTTTGTATATTAAAGTGATTCTTGTGAATTTGTGAATTATTGTCATAAAGAAGTGTTTTTTCTTACTGTAACCTTTGTGGTATAAACTGTCATAACTCCCTTTTTACACAAACATTTATGTGCAGTCACATAAACATGCTTTAAAAAACTCTATAGAGTCTCTTTTTTGAGCAGGATGTTCCATTTATGCTAATTGAGTGGCAAATGGTAGCTAGATAGGAATATGGGAAAAGGTGTATTTTAAGAAGACTCTTACGATCTGTGGCCTGCTGTAAGTATTCATGAGATATTTTCCCCAAAGGAGAGGTTTTTAAATCCCAATTACATTGAATTAGATTAGTGAGAAGTTAGATCCTGAAGAACAAAGTTTCTCTTCCATTTCAGATACTGTTAAACCTGCTTTCCAGTATTCATTCTGGTGGCAATTAGTTCTCTTGTTTAACGATGTGTGAGAGACTTTTCACAGTTCGAATGTTCTTTTTTTACCCACTTTTAAGCATTCCTGTAAACCACGATGTTAATAACAGAGCAGAACAGAAGGCAGCAAGGATCGCAACCTGGTTACATCATCTGCAAGGCTGGATCTAAACCCTGGGATGAAAGCCAGAAGGAGAAATTCAGCACTGAGGTAAACACACCTCCAGTGAAACCAAGGGGAGGCAGTAAGGTCAGCTCATTATGGCTGGGATTTTGCGGTTTTCACAACTGAGTGTTTTGAAAATGCCATTCACGTCATTGCTCAGAAAAACGTGTATCTCAGTAACGAGGGAGAGTCCCGAACAGGAGTTAGTCCATGAGATAAAAGCGCAGTTTGGCTTGAATTTCAGACTGAAAGAATCTGGTAACGCAGATCGCTGTGCAGTCAGTAGATCAGCTGGTAAAACCGATTCTTCTGAAACTGCTGCACCTTGAAGCTCTTTGTCCATAAGATACAGAGCTGAATTTCATACTCTGTCTTAATCAAACATCACTTTAGTTGCAGTGACATTTTAGAAGTTGGTTCCCTTGAAGAAGGGCATGTTTCAGGAATGGTTTCACCATCTCACAGCATGGTCACGTCTTACCTGGTCGCTTCGCCATGACTTAGATCCTCTCCCTAGGGTGAGTATTTTATTTCTCAAGAGACACTTTTTGTATTGCCCCACTACCCAGGGACCCATGCCCAAACACATCCTCCCTGCAGATGAGTTCACATCATCTGTTACAAAACAGGACTGATGCAATGGAACCACCCAAGGGAGAATCACACTGAATTTCTCTAGTGCTGGGATGACCAAGGTGAGAGAAGGAAGCACCTTCTGCAGGGCAGGGTCTTGGTTTAATTGCCAAACAGCTGCTTAAACACTGACATGCATCTGATAGCAGAGCAGAAGCTCACCCAGTAGCAGTGAGAGGTGTCCCCTTGAGGGGTGCCACCTGCTGAGCTCTGCAGCTCAGGGGCAAGACACTCACCTGAGCTGCCCGTGGCATCTCACATTTTTCTCCACAAGTATTTACTTATGGGCAGTAGCATTGCTTCAGCCTTCCAATGTACTCCTGGGGCTTGCATACAGCTGCTGTGCAGCAGCTACACAGCAAAAGAGGCCAGGGCACACTCCTCTTGCGGGAAGGCGACAGGCAGTGGAAAAACAGGCACTGAAAGCTGCTGAGCAATTAGAAAGGTATGCAATTAAGCTGTAGTGTTTTAAAAGTACAAAACTTTTCCTGTCATTGAAGCAAAGCCTGGAGCAAAGCCCCTTTGAAAGTGTGTAGGTTGCTGCATTAGGCTTTATTCTGCGCTACACTGGGCTTTATCCTGTGCTATTCAAGCAAGCTTTTAAAGCATGCTTCTATGGCTGTCAGTATTGCAAGCTGCAGCCTCTTACAAGCGCCAAGCACAGCCGGGCAGCAGCTTTCCCCACGCAGCCCATCACAAGCCCAAGCACCAGCACGCTGCTTTCTGCCAGCTCCAGCCTGGAACATCCAGTGAGCACACGCAAGCTCAGAGACAAGGAAACACCAGTGGGGAGGAAAAGGAAGAGGAGCAGTGAGAACTTACAGCCACACTCTGAAAACTAGAGCCAGAAAAGAGAGTGGGGAGAGCTCCTAATTCTTTTCAACCGTTGCTCAGCCAGTTGATACAACAGGAAAGCCATGTCTGGCGCATTAAAGCTCATATCATGCTCTGGTTTTAATTAAAAGTATTGTTTTCCTTCCTTCAAAGGGACTTCCAACTCTGGTTTCAGACTGCATGTTCCCAGCCAGCTGCCTAAATACTGTTTTAGTGACACCATGTGGCTCCTGAGGATACTGTTGTGAGTGTTCTAAAGCAGCAACTCTTCAGGCTGAGTCCAGAGCCAAGCAAGGAACTAAGCTGAACACACAGAGAGACACATCAGGGATGAAGCACAAGACCTTTGGGCCTCATTCATGGGAGCTGTAATGATGAATGTGTCATTTCCAGATTACAGTCTCCACATCACTTCTGGACCACAAACCCCCTGCATCTTTTCCAGTTAAGAAGTTTGATGGAAGCAGAAGTGATAAAGAGCTCCTAACGTCCACGACCCAAAGCAGCTTCTGGTGTTGCTGTTGCCAGTGCCAAAGACATGGACATGCTTAAAGCCTGAACCTGACGTGGGCTTTGTAAGTTAAGCTGAAAAAAAAATTCCACATCCACCAAAAAAAAAAAAGTACTGTAGAAATTCCTGCATCTAGAAGCCTGTTGTTTCCACCAGTTTCATTCTTCCACCAGTTTCATTCTTCCATCACTAGAAAGAGAAGGAAGTCTGCTGCTGGTGCAAGCCCAATTCCAGGCTGCAGCACATTTTTCCCAGAGCTGTTTTTACAAGCTCAATGTATGAAATCATTTACTTAGAACAGCATCTACCACGCTGCACAGAAAGCATGCCGAAATCTAGACACTGCCCCAAGGTCCCAGGTAATACAAGAGTAAATAACAGCTCTGAGAGACAGAGTGAGCCACAAACAAAGGCAGAAAGCAGAACATTATTTAGCGGTACTTTGAGAGTTAAGGACTGATTTGATATTTAAAGAACGGTTCGAGTCTCCGTGTTTCACTTTCCCTGCTGGCACATGTGCATGTGTATCTGCTCCACAGAGCCTTGACCTCTGCAAGGGAAAGCTATGATGTTAGAGACAAACCAAGAACCACGACTGCTTCAGTACTGTAGACTGGGACTCCATGCTTGCAAGTCAGTTAAAAACACCACTGATTTCCAAGCTGGCTTACTGTGCAACACTGATTCGCAACACAGCCCCCTGCCCCCAGATCTTGTTATTTTTTCCATATGTCTCTTCAATTCATCGGTGACAGCAATAGAACGACTTTACAGCAGCTGCCTTTGTTGGTTTTGCTCTTTTAAGTGGCTTCTTTTACCACAATTTTTGAGATGCAGAAGGCCTGAAGAGTTCGGGCATTTAGTGCTAGAGTCTTAGCTTATATTTCACCCACTTGTCTGGAGTTAAGGAAGCGATAAGGGGAAAAAAACCCACTCTAATCTATTTCTAAGTTTCCCACAGAAATCAAGTGTAGTTTGATTTTAAACAACAGATCTTTTGATGCCATTTTTGATGCCTGAAGATTTCTGCAACTTAAACCAGTTTCAAAAATTACATTTGATAAAAAGTCAGTGGAAGACCCTACACAACTCAACTGAGAAATGAAGCAGAGGTTCAATGCGCAGAATGTAAGTACAATCCTTGCTGGATCAGACCAAGTGGGCAGAGAAGACCATCAGACCAAGAAGGCAGTGAAATAACACAACTGCAATTATATGCTTAGGAACAAGTGTATTGAGTAGAAACAAGAGGAGGACTGAACAGCATCAGTGGTTTACTAACAAAGCATAGAGTCAAAAGTCATCCTTGCGACTAGCCCTCTGTGCTTTGTAGATATGAACATCCTTACTGGAATCATAGTGGACCTCAGAGACAGAGAAACGGCCTCTCAGCATCTTCAAGAATTTGTGATCCCTTTCATAGCGGATACGACAGGAAAGAAGAATCACGGTTTGCTCTGAGCACAGGTAGTCCAGTGTCTGAAGCAGTTCTGCAAAAGTTTCTTCCAGATAAACGATGTCTGCGCCCAGGATGAAGTCGAACGCTCCTGGAGGGAAGTTGCCCAGGTCTTTTCCCCAAGTCAGTTCCTTCACCACAGCTCTCGGACGTAGTTCAGGAGGTAAGTTAGCCTGGACGTTTGACTCCAGGAACTCCAGTGCTGCCGCCCTGTCTGTGATGGTAACACGAGCACCTAAGCAGGACAGGAGTTTATGTCTCAGACAAATAGTCCATGTCCATAAATACAGCATTTGGAGTACAATGCTCTAAGTCAAGCAGGCTCCTTAGTTCCTGTTAAACATTAACAATTCCCCTGAGCTGCCTGATTAAAAGCAAACAAACAAAAGAACAAAACAAGCAAAAGAGCCCACTATCTACATACATCCTACCCTTCATCGGCCACTTAATATAAAGAATAGTCCACATGAAGATTAAGTTGGGTAGAGAATAAAAAGTGTATTCTGCGGTTTTTTCTTAGTGCATGGAAGTAGAGGAGTTACTTTCTGACTTTCCATAGATGACAACAGAATAATTGTAACAGGGATTGTTACAATTAACCTGCTCCAATTCTGTATTTGTTCAGGAGGGGAGGGGCAGCTAGAGAGCCTCTTTCACAGGTCAGACAAAAGTTATGCCTGTGTGATTTTGCACGGCATGACTGCATTTTGTCAAACTCCTTTGGTTTTATTATTTCAATATGCACCTTCCATAGCCATTAGAGCTCTGAATTACAAAGTTAACCTGGGACAGCTGGCACTAATTTAACATGGTACCCAGCCCCTGCCTCAGCCACAGAGAGATCACATGAAAAATCTCTTCATTTCTCCAGACCTTGGTTTCCCTGTCTGCAGAATAGATTTATGCAAGCTCAGAGAGCGGTTTCTGTCTGTAGTTTTCTCTGTGCTGCACAGGAGGACAAGGGGAAGACAGCAAGCATGGCACTTGCTCCCTGGGGGACAACCGCTGCAGACCTGAGTGTACCTGAGTACCATGGTAACTGGCGCCAGCCTCAACAAGGTCCCACCGTAAACTGCAGTGGCACCACCACTACAATAAATAACGCAGCAGGCTCTGAAGTCTAACACGAAAGGAAGAAGACCCAGACAGGAAGCATCACTGTTCACATATATAGCTTTGGTGCTAACTTCTACACCAGGCATGTATTATAGATGTAAAAGTGCCACTTTTACTGCAGTTGTAAATTGCTTTAAACAAGACAAAAAAAAAAAAAAAGCCCTTACCTAATAAGGTTGCCACTATTCCCAGCAATCCAGTTCCGGCTCCCAGCTCAATCACAGACTGATCCCTGAGATCAATGGCTCCCATCTCCAGATAAGCACACAGGACAACAGCCTAAGTGAAGAGAGAAGGGCAATTAGCACAGGGCTCATTTCAGTCCTGCTGAACACAGGATTTCTGATTTACACCGAGAGAGGAGGTTAGAGGAAGAGTCAGGCACTTCAGGTCTGAAGTGAGACTTTGCTCAGCCCTTCTCTGCCTCCTGCCCGCACGTCTGGTCTTTTTATGCATTTTACAGAAGACTCGTACCGGCCAATGGGAAAAAGAACCACGGAGGCTGCAGCTCACACATGGTAACACAGCTTCATGAATCTCCAGACGTAACAGGAGGCAGAAAGAGTTGCATTTGGAAAGTAAATTCGGGGCGGGGTGGGGGGTGTCAAACACAGTATTGCACAGGCCTAGGAAAAGGATTCAAAGTATCTTGCATGGTATTTCAAAAGGTTTCAGTCCAACCCTGTCATGCCATCACAAAGGCCACAGTGAAAGTAATAATGCTTCTATCTGTATCTAACATGTTATATTTTACAGAAATCTTGGTGAGGCATTCTGTCCGCAGCTAGTTCTGTCAAAGCCAATGTCGGGAAAGACCAGCGGTCCCATGCACTGACTCATTTGAGGAGTCTGCTACAATTGCTACGCTTGTTCTTTAAAACTAGAGGTAAGAGCGCAATTTGTGTCTGGACAGAGACCCAATGGAGGGGAAGCCTTGCAGCAGCCTCGGGCCTGCCACACACCCCTCTGTTTTGGATGGTTCTTATCCCCAAGACAAAGTCTATCAGCAGTCCTTGACCAGTAGGATCTGTACTGTGCTCTGAAGTGTGTTAAGCAAACATCATAGGCCACTGGTAAGAAATGGGTGAGAGTTCTGCGAGTTATCTGAAATATCTCCTGTATTTAGCATTGGCCGTGCAGGGTTTAATGTGGCCTGTTTCCCCTGCAGTCCTCCAGGACCTCTTATGAGAACAAAGGAAAGGTAAAGCAGAGTTTAACGTTTTATCGTTTCCTAAGGCCAGGGCAAGCGCCACGGGAATCCCCCCCGGTACGGAAATAGGTCGTTCTCTGCGCGCACCTACCGCGTCCCACACCACGGCCGCCACCCCCAGCCCTCGCCAGTCCTGCCGGAGCCGGATGGTGCGGCCGGCGAAGCGGTGGGTGGCCCAGGGGCTGTGCAGCTGCCGCGCTCCCCAGCCGCCTCCCTCCTCGTACGGCACCAGCGCCATCCCGGGGCCGGCGCGGGGCAGGAAGGGCCCGGCCCCTCGCCGCCCAAGCCCGCCCGCTGCTCCGGCGGAGCGCCCGGCCCCCGGCGCCGCAGCCTGCGGACGGTGCGGCCTCCCCGGCTGGGGAACGGGCAGCGCTCAGCGGCCGCCCCCGGCGAGCAGAGGGGATGGGGCTGGAGCTGCGGGGTCTGCAGAGCGCTCCCGCCGCTCAGCCACGGCGGGGGAAGGCAGAGCGGGGGCCGGCCCTGGGGAGCCGCTGGTTGGGGAAGGCTGTGCCTGAGCCCGCCCCTGGGGCATCGCGGGGGAAAAGCGTCGCGCTGCTTCCTGCGGGAGGCTGGTGCCGTGCTTTGCAGGACAGCCTGTGGGACACTGCCTGCTGTTCCCGCAGCCCCTCTGTGGTTCACGCCTGTGGTTTTGCTTCAGAGGTGTTCGGAAGTCACTGCAAAGCAGAGGTGCTCAGCCCGCCAGCTTCGTCCTCCATTGCCAGCACGGTGAACATTGTCTCTGCAAATGCGCACTGCCAGCCTCAGAGTGGTCCCTCGATAGCTGGGTAACCATGGCAGAAACACAACGTTTCTTGTGAATCTCAGCCAGAGCACTGACCAAGGCAGTAAAGCCAAAGTTGCTCTCGGGTGGCAGTGTGACGGCGAGGCCCCTGCAACGTTGTTTGTGCACGGGCTTCTCTTCACCTTTGGTTCCATTTAATCTCTTGTTTGGCAAAACAACACAGTGCTCCTCTCCTTTGTATGTCTCCATCTCCAGTTACTTGAACTTGCTCCAACGCCTGCTAAAGGCCACGGGAGGGCTGGGGAAGCGTCCTGGCAGCGCTTGCGCTCTGGCTGCCTGGAGCTGCTGCTGCAGGTACTTACTCCAGCAACAGGCACAGGACCTCCAGCCGCACTCCTCAGCCCCTGACTGGGGCCAGGCCCTGTGTGCCAAGGGCCGTTTGTGGGGAGCAGGGCACCCACCTCCACTGGCTGGCTGGCTTGGCAGGTCCCAGTGTCACCGCCGAAGGGGCAAGGGCAGCCCTCAAAGCTGGGGAGCGTAACCAGCTCCAGAAAACATCCCCAGTCTTTCCTGCAGGGAGCAGCAAATCTGGCTGGCAGACGAAAGCGAATGTGGTTACATCCAAAAGTTGTCGATTTCAACAGAGTGGCTCAAAATTCACAAAAGCCTTCGTGGAAGAGCATTACAGGCTGCACAAAGGTAGCAGGAGCTAAAGCTTGGTTTTAGGGTTCTGCTGCTGTAGGGGAATGGAAACCAGAATTCCACTTGTCCCAGACCAGTTCATACTTGTCTTATGGCAACTCAAGCTTTTCCTCATAAACGTGCCAGAGTGGGTGCGATGATTCAGCTTGCTGTGGTTTTATGTCCTAAAGTGCTGGTCCCTTGCCACTACTCCTGCTTTTGAGAGTTTGAAACTGCTTGTGCTATTATCTCGATTATTTTTAAAATTATTTATACGGGCAGTGTGGGAAAAGGAATGAGAGTGATTACACTTCAAACGAGAACTCTGCTTGGATGAGTTTTTGAATCGCTTAGCGCTGTACCTAAACTACACCGTCAGGCAAATGGAGGGAAACTCCCAAAGTGCTTTTATCCCAAAAATGTGTTTTTGTAAGTCAGATATCCCTGAATATCTTCGGAGCCCAGCAGGTTCTCTACCAACCCTCCCCTGCTTTCCAGAAGTATTTCCCCTTCTTCCCTGCTAATGTTACTTTGGCGCTGACTTCCATGAGCCCTATGTAGGACAGAAAAAATTACTTTCCAGATCATAACTGGATAGTGAAGCTATGAAAAGGGAAGCAAGTCCACTAGAAGTGCAGTATGGGCCCTGATTCCCCACAGTCATTCTAAGCCTATATTTACCTGTTTTCCCCCTTTCCAAATCTATTTTCTAAGGCGGCACAGTACCAGGGTATAATAGTGGCAGAGAAAGAGACTTGGTTTCTTCCACCTTTCCTGACAGTAAAAGGATAACACAACAACAAAGAATCAAGGCTAAAACAGTTGCCTGGAACTGAAATGCTTTTTCTCCCAACAGGACTAGAGCTTAGCACAACAATAAAGTTGCAGGAACACAGCCTGGTTCAGCTCTCAAACACTGCAGGAGGCTGCAAGGACACCTAAGCTGCAGATAAACTTGCGAAGTAGGGAACAGCGCATTTTAAGGTAAGCAAGAATGAGTTAAAGAATAAAGAAACACCAATTCAAGTCCATTCTTATCTCATTCAGCTACTCGATAGAGCAGGCATAACACGTCCAATTATGAGTAAATCCTGCTGCCTCATGCCGGTAAGCTGCTTGGGGTAATTAAGAAAAAGTGTTTAAGAGCAATGGTCCTTGTAATACTTAGAAGATCAAAGAACCAAGTAGATGAGACAGAAATGAGTACAAATTATTTTGGAGCTATACTAATATACCTCCCTTTCTGAAATAATCTCTTTCCTGCTTAATATTTAAAATCCTTTCTTAGAAATGCATGTGACGGTTCTTGTGGGACTTCTGTAGATGCTGCATGTACCACATGGCTGCTCATGGATTTTGGAGCCATCCATGGTGTGGGGAAAATACTGCATCCCTCACGCAGTCTCTGGTTACCAAGGCAAAGGCAGGTATAAATAGAAACAATCTGATTTGTTTAAAAACTCTGTCTAGAAACCTGCGTTGCTGATAACCCTCTGACAGCACCACCTTATTCCAAAGGGTTCTGTTCTACACTTGTGTAAAAATTTCTGGTCGTACACGTTTCATCCTTTCCTCTCTAAATAAATAGCAGCTACTTCTGGTTGTCACTCCAATGAAAAACAAAACTATCTTTGAAGTAAAGTTTGGACAAATATCTGTCTTGCTAAGAGCTTTCATCAACCAAATGAACATCAGCTAACACAAAGCTTGGAGGAAAACCCAGAAAAGAAAGTGGTCTTTTTATCAGTGCAAGTGGCCATTCAAATGACTAACAATGAAATTATTACAATTTATACATGATCGTCTTCACCAGTAGCTTCCAGATTTTCCACACCAGTGAGATAGATGGGGTGGTGAATTGCTTACTGTTAAATAGGAAGGGAATAAGCTGGAGATTAATTTGCTGATGACAGCTTGCAGTTGCAGAATCAAGGCGTCCTCAACTTGAATTGATCTGGATCATCTTTGAAGCCCATGGGGTGAATTAAAAATGAAAACTTAAGTTTCTGCAGAAACGGACGGGTTATCAGCAGACCTTACAAACTGCTGCTTCAGCAAGATCCTTGCAAAAAAGGTTAAAGTATTGAAATAAATGTATGGTCCGATCTAGCATGTCATTTCCTTTACGCGCAGACTTACATTAAACAATGGAAATAATGATGAAAAATATGAAGATGTATAATTTCATAAGCGCTTGAGCTGAAACGTGGGAAGTTTCTGGAGCTTCTGAAG
The DNA here is from genome assembly GCA_013399365.1 of Pampusana beccarii. Lineage (NCBI taxonomy): Eukaryota > Metazoa > Chordata > Aves > Columbiformes > Columbidae > Pampusana > Pampusana beccarii. The sequence continues at coordinate 161,071 of VWYH01011057.1, forward strand.
AGGGAATAGTTCCCGTCAAGCACATTACATTCACGCTTTCAACCTCACGTCTTGATAAACTGTCATACATAATCACCGCGTTTATGAAAATGTCTTGTTACAGAAAGATCACTTAGCTTCTGGTGGAATTATGTGACTGATCTCTCAAAGGCCTTGCAGGTCTGAAAGCTGGCATTATTCTGAAGTTTTAATTAAGGAACAAAAAGCAAAATGAGTAAGCTCTTCTTTGCAAGCAACCACTGCAGTTCCAGGTGCACTTCATTTGCGGGAAACCTCCTCCACTTACCACTGCACTGGCCAAATATCTGATGTGCTCTATAGGTGCACTGCTGTGTAACTGGAGAGGAAATGACAGCACAAGCAATGCACTGTATTAATTTAAAAGTAGTTAACAACAACTAATTTAAAACAATTTTAAAACAATCATATGGACAGACAACAGCTATAGCATTCATATAGATGCAATAACTCCTGCCTCAGTGCAGAGGTTACCCTTTAAAAGCAAGCAGAAGCCAAGTTTAGGGAAAATCTGGGGGTTTTGCTGTTACTTGTAATGGTATTGGCAGCGTCTCTCTTCTCCACTCCTTAGAAAGAAAATCCTTCAGCATTTGACACGGTCTCCCACAGCATCCTGATGGCTAAGCTGAGGAAGTGTGGACTGGACGATTGGGTAGTGAGGTGGACTGGGAACTGGCTGAATCAGAGAAGTCAGGGAGTCGTAGTCAATGGGGCAGGGTCCAGTTGGAGGCCGGTAACTAGTGGAGTGCCTCAAGGATCGGTATTGGGGCCAATATTATTCAATATATTCATTAACGATTTAGATGAGGAAATTGAGTGTACTATCAGCAAGTTTGCTGATGACACTAAACTGGGAGGAGTGGCTGACACGCCAGA
>VWYH01011057.1:162239-207924 GCA_013399365.1 Pampusana beccarii
GTGGAGTCTCCTTCTCTGGAGACATTCAAAACCCGCCTGGACGCCTTCCTGTGTAACCTTATCTAGGTGTCCTGCTTCGGCAGGGGGATTGGACTAGATGATCTTTTGAGGTCCCTTCCAATCCCTAACATTCTGTGATTCTGTGATTCTGTAATGGAGAAGGAAGAGTCAAGTCTAAGTAATTTCAGGTATCTTAAATCTAACAGGAAGGGCTCCCCAGAGCCGCATTCCAGGCTTTGGTGGCCCGGGACTGGAATTAAAGCTTCAGAAGTTTACCCTAAACAAACTCACTGCAGGGCTTAGGCATACAATTTGCCTTTTCTGAATAAAGTCACACATCCATGTTAATATTTATTTCAAAATGCTGGAAAGCATCTTGATTTTCCTCGTAGGAAATTTGTATTCACAACCTGCAGTAACAGCTATTTCTAACGCTTAGTACATCAAAATAGTAGTTCTGGCAGCCCCCTGCCCAAAAGCGCACAAAGCCCAGCTTTGTAGGCCTCCATCTTTCTTGACTTCAGCACATCTCAAATTATCTTCTCAGATATTAAGTCTCCATTAACTCTACCTTAGCCTCTGATAGCTGTGAAGATAGTTTTATTTTTCCTTAAGACAAAGGAAGGAAGGATCAAAAAAGAAAAGCTAAGGTAAAGGAAGGTTAACTTCCATCTGTTTGTGCTCCCTGCAGAGATCCAGATGCTCGCACGCTAGCCAAGAAGCCTGTAATGACATCTTAGATTGCTGCAGAGGCAAAGGACGGGTTTGATCAATGACACCAGCACTGCAGTCTGTCCTGATGCTGGGAAACACAGGCTCCTGCGCCTGGTTTGCATGTATTCACCGCTAGCCAAGGGTAGTACAAAAGATGATTTAAAAGTGTGAAAATTTAGGGCTACTAAAAATCCACCTTGTGTGTTCTGAACAACCTCACTGGTTACTTTTTTCCCTGAAAACACTGGAATTCTTTATTTCCCTAACTACTCCTTGGCTTCAGGCTTTTTTCCCTTAAATGGCCATAGCCTTATGTTTCTTGACATCTTCAAAAGGCAATCACGTGTGCAATATTTTTGTCCTGTCAGCTGGCAGTGGATTTCAAAACAGGATGCCTATTTTTCCCCCCATTATTTGCAACAGTGAGACGCAGAAGTCAGAGCTTTTGTTTTCACTTGGTTATACAGGTTCAACCTGGTGATTCATTCTTCCTGCAGCTATGTTTCCAGGAAAAGACAAAGTGCTGGCCCTTCTCCAAGTTATCCGTAGACTGATTGAGAGTAAGATCAGAAAGCACTCCTCCTGCAGCTGGGACACTTTCTAAGAAGGGAGAAATTGAACAAAACATCCCAGAGCTGGTGTTATCGCCCCGCAGACGAGCAAGGAGGCGCATGGCCTTGGAAAGGCATGTGCGGTACTAAGTCAAGGTAAAGATAAAGCAGAATTTACTGGATTTAAGATTCTTGGCCCTGTGAAGCACAACTGAGCATTTGCAAGGAGCAGTTCCCCATTTCTGGGACTGGTGGTGATTGTAAAGGTGGATGGCTTACGGAGAATCCTACAACTGAATTTCAAGCATTTTAGGAGACTCTCAGCTTCTTGTTGCAGTTGGTGTGGGCAAAAGCGTAGCCTTAGATTTGGGAATCGTTCAAGAGTCGTTATTCAGATAGGAGCTGGTAACTATGGTTTCAGACATCTCCTCCCAGGGGTACTGCTGCTCGCAGATGAAGGGAAGCCTGCTTTTGCATCGTGAAGCAAGGGACTACAGGGTTTTGTTGTTATGAACGCGAGTGCTGAGCTTTTGGAGAGGGAGTTAAATTAAAACATGCACAAATCTACCTACAGGTAACCATCACAGGGAAATCTTGAGGTAGGAAATGTAAAGACTTGTCTGAGAAGTGGAGTTCCTTTGAACGTAAGCAGACAGCGACTCGCATGTATGGGGCAAATGGGCCAAGTAAAGAGACAGGATAGCCTTCTCCTGTGAGCCCACAAGCCGAAACACAGCTGGCAGCACTAATATTAGTCCTGTCAAGCCTGGCAGTCTTCATTTATTATGCACCCTGCAAATAATTATACATAGAGTTAAGCTTGTAGCTTAACTCAGAAGCTGCATTCAGTAGAGGGCATGGTACGTTCCTCGCTGGTATAGATCCTTCAACCTCGTCAGACTCACATCAGGAGTGAACCTGGTCCTTTCTATTTTCAGAATAAATTGTAGGGCTTTTTAATCTCCGCATCTCAGGGATATAGGTTGCTCCTTCTTCAGCTGTCATCTCGATCTGAGTCACGTTTTGTTTCAGGATCCCGCTTGCCTTCCTTAAAGGCTGTGTGGAGTTTTGGTGATTACAGCGACTTCCCCAGAGGGCTTGAATTAGGATTTGTTTCCCATATTTTGGAAAGTTGCTTTCCCTTTTATGAAAATTAAAGCAAACATACTCTTTCCCCACCACACATTATTAAAAGTTAAACATGAGCCATCACTTGAAGGACTGAAGGCCTGTATAACCAGCTTGCTCTTTTTAGAGAATAGTGACATTAGGTGTCAAATTTATGAACTCCCATCTGGGCTGCCATTTACACTCGCTTGAATCTGTTTGGCAGTCAGTCTCACTTTGTAGGTTACATTTAGGTCACATTTTCTTTGTGAACACAAATGCGAATTTGTGTAGAATTACTTTTTATCTTCATAAGAGCAAGATTCAGGTTTAAAAAAAAAAAAAAGACAAGACAATCCTACAATGTGAGAACAAGTCAAACAACTGAAACAGGAGAAGAGAAAAAAATTAAAACCACAATTAAAACCACATAATTCTTTCATTCAAGGCTCACATCTGCCTAAAATGTGGGACTTTGGTCTGTGCCCTCCTTGCCCAAGTTATCCTGGTCAAATGGAGTGCCCAGGCAGTGTTCAAATGAAACTAAACGTAATCCCCAAGAGGTTAATTGAGCATGAATGCTCAGCACTAATCCAAACTACAAATACTACATGCACTTAAAGCTGAGCAATAGACTGTTTTCTCATCCCATAAGGAAAAGCTTTCACAATTTTAAGAAGTGTTTGCCTAGTGCTGCAGAGGACACAAGATCTCCCCAGTTTGTTTGAATTTTGTCTGCAAGCATGCAGGTTCAAGCCCCGTTCAGAATAGTCTGCAGCTTGGGATCAGGTAGACCCATGAATCCCATTTCCATCAACTTGCAAGACTCTCATGGTGGTTTTCACCCCGCACACCTCGCAGATGGGGTGTCCTTCCCAAAGGGGGCACAGAAAAGCTGTTGCCATCAGTGGGACTGGCACTTGCCAGCGTTACTCCCCAGAAATAGCAGCGATTCTCCCCGTTATCTGGGACATTGTTATTGCTACTCTGCACTAGGACCTACTAATCTTTAGGGGCCAGCCCTGTAATCAGGAGAGCTCAATAAAGCAGATCCACCCTTCCTGGTACCGTCATCTGCACTGGGAATTTGCCTGACTCTGGCCACAGCACTGGTGAACCAGGACAGGCCGGGGCTGAACGCTGCAACTAATGGGAAATGCTTCAATCAGGGTGGAAAAAAACAGTTCAGTCAAATGGATTACGCAAAAGCACAGAATTTGGTGCACTGGGTGCCCTGCTCAGAGAGAAGGGGCAGTGACTGGGGGTCCCACGGCACAGACGTTTCTCCCCAGAGCAGGAAGGAAAGGGGTTGAATCTCAACAGTCCGTAATGAGCTATTTTTGGCTTATGCATTCGTTATTGCCAAGATCTGCCATCCAAAATGCCTACTTATCATGCAAAATGTGGAACTAGGTATGTGCTGCCCGTTGTACATCAAAGTAATTGATTTTTTTATAATGGAAGCTGTCTAATGATTCACCGGGGTAAATCAAGCAAAACAGTAGAAAGATGAGGCAGAAAATAGGAAGAGAACTAGGACCAGTAATAAATCATGATAGATGCTATTCAGTATATTGCTCTAGCAGTAAGTCAATAGAGTACTAAGCTGCATAAGTAAAAGACGATGTGTTTCATCTCTGCAGGGTGTTACTCAGGCTATACCTATTAAAAGGATCACCTGTTTCTGCAGAAAATATGCACAGCAACAAGTTTTGTCGTATTATCCTGATAAATCAGATCTGTATTGAGATTTTTAAGAGTTACTTTGCCAAAATGGAGGGGGAAAATGAATATTCCTCATCACTGCAGCTACAGGGAATCATGCACAGATATGGAAAAATACTCCTTGCTGGCATGCTGAGGTATGTGGAAGCGGAAGCTTAAATTCTTCTGGAATGACGGGGAGGTGGGACAGTTTGCTGCTTCTGTGATTTCCAGGGCTTAAAGTCAGCTTCCTCTTGCTTAAGAGCTACATGAATAAGGTTACACGGGGAAACAGAGCACTGATTTATTTCCTCCCTCTGCATGTTTGTATAAATCCCGATACTCTACAACAGCGCTAGTGCAGGGGAAGAGCAGCCCTCCTCCCTTCCCCTTTGCAGCATTACACACCAAGAACAAGTACGAGACCCATGGGAAGCGTCAGCCGAAGCCAAAACCTTCACGCCCAAATAGCAGTGAGACACGTCACGTACTCCAGCCACTCCAACCTCCCAGCACTTTTCATCTTTTCAGGACAAGTACGTGGGTGTTTGGCCCTCAACGGCTGAGTCCCGGTGCTTGGCTGCCTGATGAGCCACTCTTGCTCAGTTCTTTACCCTTGAACAAGGATTTCTCACTGCCCAAAACCACAGCTTTGGTAAAAGGTTCTCTGAGGTTGCTCCAAAGCTCAGACTTAGCAGAAGTCCCGACTTGCTGTGGTTGTACCTCCTTCCACCAAAGCCGGGCAGCCACATCGCATGTGCTGGCATGGCTGCAAGGAACGGGACGGACACGGTTTAAGAAATGGATGCTCAATGTCCTGGCTGGCTGAGGTGTGCAGATTTTCCTGTGATTCCTATCACCGCTCCGGACAGAGCAGGCTCAACTCCCTCAGTGTTGAGCTGCTGGACAGGCCCTGGCAGCACAGCTTGCTCAGCTGCTACCACTTTTTAATATAGACCCAGCCAGCTGCAGACACTAAGGGTATTGCCTTTCTGGTGTAAGAGGGTAAATTACGCCAGTTTTACTATTAAATCAGCGCAGGTGCAAGCCAGTTCTTATTCTTGCTTGAGAATTAATTACTTCGCGAAACCACACCAGCCCTCCAGCTTTCTGCTCTTCCCTGACCATCCTCGCCAAAAATTAGTGGGTGCGAGGCCAGAGGGAAGAGAACACTGACTTCTGAATGGCTGTTTTGCATAAAACCCCTTCATTTCTCCCTGACTCGGCTGATGGCCGAGTCCTGGTCCTCCCAAGACCTGGGAAATAATTATAAATCATTTTGTTCCTCCCCTTATTGTGCCTGGGATTAAGTTGCACAGATTCTAGAAATGCAGCATCTATGGCTTCTTCTCTTCAAAGAAACCAGGCATGGTTTTGTCTGAAAACTCTGTGATCACATGGGAGAGCCAGCGTTAGGATTTGTCCTACAAAATGGAGTAAAACCCTGAGCCTGCCTATCTCTGGAATAACTGCCAGCACAATAGCAGCGTTTTGTAATACTTTATGTATTCTTAAGTCTTCTGCAGGGCCATTCTTCTTATCAGAGCCAAGAGTTAAATTTTTGTAGTGATAGCGAGGTGATCCACTGCTCATGTTTATCAGGGCCTCTGGCTGCTGTGGGTATCTTGCTCCGTAATCCACCTTCCCTGGAGTGTTCCAGTCCTCTGAGCAGCTCTCAGGTCGTTTAGACCCACCATACGAACCCGCAGCTGCTGGAGACTTTCAATACAGCAAACCAGAAGTCCCCCAGAATCCCAATGGCCATGCGTAACATTTGCTCCCCAGGCTGCAGGCAGGTGAAATGCAGAGCAGCAAATCACAAGCCGTAAAGGATGCAGCAGGGACAATACCATTGCTTATGCTCAACTGCTGGAGGGACTTCACCCCATAGTCACCAGAAGCGACCACAGAGCTCCCAGGTGGCCGCTGTGACCCCCCCACCACTCAGCTGCCCACTTAGTGTGTGTGGGGGCAGGTGGGCACAACACTCCAGACCAACCCAGAAGCCCTTAAAACCTTTAATAATGTCGGGAAAGAGCAAGCGAGGCTCACAGCCAAGCTTTTGAAGTCCCCGGAGCAGCGTGGAGGCTTCTAGCATCCCCTGCTGAGCCTCTCTGGGTGCAGCCGCCGCGGGGACAGCACGCAGGCGAGGTATTCTTTACCTTATTTATTAATACATTTATGTATTTTTTATTATTATACTGTATTATTACTTTATTATTATACCAGTATTCTGCTGCTCCAGCACGTGTGCGGCCCGGCTGCGCGAGCGGGGCTCTCGGGGGAGGGCGTGGCCAACGGTGTGGCTCCGCCCAATAGGCGTGGCCGAGGGGCGGTGGCCGGAGCTGCGTGTGCGCGTGGGGAACGCGGGGGGGGGGGCGGGCCAGGAAGGGGCGGGGCGTCGGCGGCGTGACGAACTCCGCGCCCCTTGGCGGAGCGGCGTCCCGCGGCGCCCCCGCGGGAGGCGATTGGGGGGGAGCGAGGCGGGGCCGGGCTTCCCCCCACCCCCCCACCTCCCGGCCGGGGGGACGGTGGCCGCTCGCGCGAGGTCCGTTGGTCGCCGCGCGCAGGAGGCGGGGGGCTCGCGCGGCCGTTGTGGCGGGGGCCGGGCGGAGGCGATGATGTGATGCGAGGTGATGCGGCGCTGATGCGGCGCTGAGGCCCGGCCCGCCTCCCCCCTCCCTCCCTCCGCCCGGCGCCTCGGCTCCCCCTCCGCCCCCTCCCCCGCCCCAGCCCGGGAGCCGCGTCGCCGGGGGCCCGGCGGGGGAGCTCCGAGCTCCATGGGCAACACCGTCACCTGCTGNGGGGCCGCGCCGGGGCCCCCGCGGTGGGGGGTCGCGTACCGGGGGGCGGGGGCGGAGACGTGCGGCGGCGGCGCGGCGTCAGCGGAAGACGAGTCCGGGGACTCGGATCCCGGCGGCGGCGGCCCGCACCTCCAGCACATCAGCGACCGGGAGTTCCCGGATGGTGAGCGGGGCCTCGGCGGGGAGCGGCGGGGCCGCGTTCCCGCCCCGCGCGGGTGGGTGCTGGGGGCCGCGGCGAGTCCCCGCCCGCGCTGCGCCCCCTGTGTCCCGGCGGCCGGGGCAGCGTGCGGGCCGTGCTGGGCTTGGCCCCGGCCGCGCCCCAAGCAAAGTTCCGTGCGGCTGTCAGCGCTCTGACAGCTCCTGCGGGCTGGGGCCGCCGGGCGGGGAGCCCTCCCCGAAGGAAGAGTCACCGCAGCCCGGTTAGCAAGTAGCCCGGCCAAGGGTGGGGAAGCGGCCGGTTCCCCCCTTTTCCCCCTGGCTGCCCCGCTGGCCCCGTGGAGAGAGGGGTCGGGGAACCCAGAAGAATCGTGGCGAGCCCCCGGGTGCTCCCGTTTGGGCGGCTCGCTTCCCCTTAACTGTGGAATCGTGACTCAGTCGTAATGTTCAGGCAGTTTGCAAAAGCTGCTGCATTGCCAGTCTCTGTTGAACAGGAGGAAGGAAGAGGGTGTGTGGGGAACAAGGGAATTAGGAATCACAAAGATTGTGTGCATATGACATCATTGTGGCTGGACGTGGGTAATTTATAATGTAGCTATGCTGAGTGCTCGACTATAGCTGTGGGCTCGTTACACCGAGGTTCCTTATCATGTAGCTCTCAGTGTTCCTGATTTGCCTTCCTTGAGCTCCCAGGAAAGTACGTGTTTGCTGTTCAGATTCCTTGCAGTTGTACCTGGAGCCCTGCTGTCACGCAGACTTGCTCTGTAATGCATCTTCTTTTCAGACATGCCCAGGAAGCGCTCGCAGGTTGGTGCTGCAGTGAGAGTTACCGAGACAACACGTAACAGGTTGGGGTGCTCCTGTCTGTGTTCACATGAGCACACAGCACAGTGTATTAGCTTATGATATTCAAAACTTAGTTTAGTTAACAAGCGTCTTGCTATCCCTTTTCATAATTATGACCGCACCTATATGAAATATATTTGGTTGAAAAAGAACAGCCTGTCTGACATTTTAATGTACAATGCATGCAGTAACAATAATCCCTGGCCCTCCATACTCGTCTTGAACTTTGGAAAAAAAATTTTGTCTATCAGGGAGAAACTGGCTGCAGAAGAGTGTAAGGAAACCTTCAGAAATGGAATTATTAAACTTGCATGGTTCTGCACAGTACCATATGGTGCAGCTGTTACAGAAATGAGATGGAACAGTCAGCCCCTTGGATCTCCTTTGAGACAGCTGTGCGGCACAGCAGTAGGAGAAATTATATTTGCCATCTAGGAGAAATAAAGCTTTATTTTTGCGAGATGATATTAGAGAAATCTCTCAACTCTCTCATACTTGTTAGGAGAGGAGGAGCTAAACTCTCTAAAGATTCTAATAAGCCATACAAAAATGCCTAAGCTAAATAAATCTGCTGAGGAATAAGAGTTGTATTTGTTTGAATCTTTAATATGTGATCATGGTAGCAGTGCTAAGTAACTGGGCTTAATTGTGAATTCTTCCAGATGTCAGAACTGGCCTTGAAGTAGGGAAGTGCTTAATTTTTTTAATTTGCAGACATTAATTAAAGTGTGTAGGCCAAGAATAAGATAGTAGCTGTCTGTCACAAATTTTACTTTCGTGGCTATGGAAACCTTAGTCTTGAGACAGGAGGTAATCCTAAAATTAGAACTGCATAACTAGTATATGTTTTAGATGGTTTTAAAGATCAGTTTTACAGTGGCATGTGGTTCACTGTTGCATGGCCTCAGAAGCAGATCTGCTACAAATGATAGATGCTATTTGTCTGTTAGTTTTCTGATTTATATAAATGCTTTGGGCTCCAAAAAAAATATCAAAGCTTGATATCTTTATGAAAATGCAAATGTGGATGGACAGTATTAGAAGGAAAACTTCTCGTGTTGAATGTTATAAAGTGCTACCTGGGTAGGATTGAAGCGACTAACTTCAAAACGTAAAGCGTTATTTGTGAAGTCTGAAATCAAGTGTTATGAATCAGATGTTATAATGAAATTTTAAGTGATGCTGCTATCTGGTTAATTTAAGATCTTCTATGAAAATAATAAATCTGTAAACGCAGCACTTGCATATACCAGATAGCTACGCTTATCCCTCTTAACTCTGGGATAGAAAAGCTGTCAGCATATCCAAACCGTGCAAGAAGCCTGCGTGTTTCTGTGCTGTTGACTACTACAGAGCATTAGTTTGTTGCTATAGTGGTAAGTAGCCCAGCAGTTTCATTTGGGGGATAAATATTACTTCTATAATTTATGAGTGTATAATGTCAGAGCTTAGTCAAGATTACAATTTTGTCCATAACAGAAAGCTGAGAACTTTAAAAAATGTCTTTTCTTGCATGCTTTGGCAGGGGGAAAAGAGAGAAAGCTGCAGGGAAAAAAAAAGTCAAGATCATCTTGGCTATTTTTGTTCCATGCTGCTCAGTTCTAGGAGTTTCTAAGAACGCAGCTAAATATATCAGAAAGCTAGCATCCAAATGTGATGCTTCATTCCTTAAGTTGTTTGTTGTTCTTAAGTCTGTCTTAATACTTTTGCACTTGTTTTTCTAAAATTGAACGTTTTGGGGGTATCAGGAACGCAAAAGTTACCAACTGAGCTTTGGACTTTTTGTTTTGTATTGTTTTGTCTTGCTTTTTGGTAGCAAGTGGAATGTGGTCCTTGCAGGTCTGTGCTCTTAAATGAGGATTATTCTGTAGCTCTCCAGCACACTAGTTGACAGGCACTGCTCTCCAGTCTTGCATTGTCTGTGTCATATCAGAATTAAACACAGCAAACCAAAAAACTCACTTTCTTAAAATGGGGAGGTTATGAAGTGGTATTTATATAAAAATACCTATATATATATGTAAAAAGGAGTGGTAAGTGAGATGGAGATAAAACCCACTGTGAAAGTGTGATGTTTCAACAAAAGTTAGTTCAAATGGGCAAGGGCTGTTAGATCCATTGCTATGAGAGAACTTAAAGGATGACTTTGTATTAGATTTTCTGGTTCTCAGGATCCTGAGCCGTAACCTATTCACACTTCTTCAGAATGAGAAATAAGCCTTCATTAAGTAAATGGGAATAAACGTAACTTTGAAAATGATAGTTTCTTCCAGATGGGTTCATGCCTACTGTTAATGTTAGATATCGAAAGCTAAAATGAACCTAAAGGTGCTGATTGACTGGTCAGCAGAGCACTATGTGTTCCTCCTTCCAGCATGCAAGCAACAGTCCGAAGCAGTTTGAATTGACCAAAAAGGCTTTCTTATCTAGTTTTAGAAACAGCAGCTCTTTGATCTGAACGTGCTGTTTGGGCTGCGCTGACTGCTGGTTCTGGAGTGTGTGTGGTTTGTTTGGGTGTTGTGTTTGTTTTGGTTTGTTCTTCTGTGGCTTGTTCCCCCCAACTCCTCCCAAATGAGTGTCTGCTAATCTTTATTTTGGGCTTCTTTTTTCCTGTGATTTTTTTTTTCTGATTGTTTGGGGGAGAACTTATTATGGCTGGCACTTTTGTGCCAGATTGCTATTTTTAGGCATAGATGAAATTTTTCGTAAGTTCTTTGGTCTTTGGATAAAAGTAGAACAAGGCCTTGTTTGGCAAACTTTTCTCACTTGTACTTGAAAACATTATCTCTCTCCTCCACTGCTGTTTACTGAGTTCAGCAGTTTTGAGCAGAAGTTTGCCTGGTTCGCATGAACCAAGGGCAGATTGTAGACCTGCTGAACTGGTGGGACAAAAAATGAGCTGGTACCTTCCCCTGGAGAGCTGGGGGGTGGAGAATGACGAGGGAAAAGACAATCGGGTGTGAGAGGGAACAGCAAATGGGATCAGGAGAGGTGCTGAGTGGGATGCAGTCATCATGCAGAGGTCAGGAAAAACAGAAGGGGATTTTGAAGAGGAGAGTTCGTAGAGAAAGAAGTCAGATTGACCTAAGCAGACTCAGCCTGGTGCCTACAATAACTCTTAAGTACCTCTAAGGCTACTTTTCTTTTTTCAACAGCCCCCTGGCTCTCTAGAGGCTGAAAGGAACACGCTTCACATTGCCTACATGCCACAGTTATTAAACAGTGTTGGGGTTGAACAGATACTTTAATATATTGATTGTCTGTGATCTGATTTCACCAACAGCTTGTTTATAAAGTTTCTTGCGGGAGGTCTAAATACCGTCCATTTGTTCCTCTCTTATATAATGTCAGCTTGCTTTAAGCATGTGGGTGGAGGGCTTTTTTTCCTGTTTTGTGTTTGTTGTTTTTTTTAATCCTGGCAAAAATGTTAGTAAGTTATATTTAAAAATAAGATGAACACTCTGATGCAAGGAGTTAGCTTTTTGATGCCAGCAGCTTTCAGCACAGGAAAGGCTTAACCATCTTGTGTTGTTTTTTTACCCCTGTATTTGAAGATCTGTAGCTGAATAGGCTGACAGATGCTGTTATCTAGTTAGACAAATGTCAAGTTGGAGGTGAAAACCGACTGATGCTCTGGTCCATTTGCTGGTGTTCCCTCTCCTTTTTCCTTGCATTCACCGAGTTTTTCACATAACTTATGCTCACTTTTCTTTCCCCAAAACTCTCAATATCTCTTTCCTATAACTGACTTGGATTTAATCAATTACATAGGTACTGGTAGCCATTACAAATAGCATGTCATCTTGACAAATGTAAAAGAATTGACTCTCTGCGAGCCTGGAACACTTTCCATGTTGTTGGCTTGAGGTACCTAATGCCATGGCCTTTATGAAGTGATCTGTAAAGTACCTGTAGCGGAGTCCGTAAGTCGTTCAGAAACAATGATGAAATTGATCTACAAACTTGGGAATTTGAAATAGAAGAAATCATCACCATAGTATAGTATTGGTATTTCTATTCTTATGTTTTGGTACTGCTGACACCTGGGCAATCTTCTATCCTTTTCTCATCTCATTAAATCATGGAGACTTCTGCAGTGAGCAAGTTTATGTAAGCCTTAGGTTTTTAATAGTTGATATGGAACATATATACATGAAGCTCATATGGAAGGAAACTGATTTGTTTGTTTTGGTGAGTGTGTTTCTTCAGGCTTCAAATATAACAGTTGTTATAACCAAGATGTATTCATGAAATGGGAAATATTGAAAGGAAATAGATGTCTAAGGTGAGCGGTTTGGCGAAGCTTATGGAATTAAGGAAACTGAATTCATGCTTTCCATGTAACTTATCTGTATTATCCTTTCCTCTTCTGTCTGTCTTTAGGAGACTTGTTCTTTTCCCTCCTACCTGTCAAGGTAGATGTTTCAGAGCACCAGAAGTTTTGTAGCGAGAAGTGTCTGTTCTCTCAAGTGTGATCGGTGTGGTGAGGTCATACTGAGAAGCTGACTAACAGGGTAATGAACTCTTGCACAAGCCAACAAAACACAAAAACCTACTCCTCCCAAATTTGCATTACACATTAAGTTAAGGTTTCTAACAGTATTTCTTCCACATATAGGAAGAAGGAAGAATTGACTCTGGGAGGCAGGATGAAAATGCTACCAAACATGAAGAACCCAGAACCTGGATCTGTAGATCCTTGCCAACAAGCTAATTTTGAGATTTGTGAATTTATTTGTTTTTTCTTTGTTACAGCTAGAGTTTGAATGTGCACTTTTAATTCATTGACTATAAAAATAACATTTTCAGAAGAGAACTCTGAATGTTTCCACTTGAAGGGACAAACGAAAATGCAACTGGCTTAAAAAGCTCAGTGCTGTTTATTTAGATGTGTAGTAAAGCCAGATGTATAAAGTTGTAGATCGTACTTGCAGGTGATGCAAATATCAGGGTTGCCTCAGCAGCTCACACAAAAATCTCACTGACAACCAGGTATCATTCTGCAGTGTTTGATGAGCTGTGTGTATAGCACAGCTTCGCTTCTGTTTGGAGTTCTGAAAGGGTATTGAGTCACTGCAGTAATCAAACATAGTTGTTGGGTTTTTTCCAGTGTGAAAAGTAACACTGGCTTGTCACCAAACATGTCAGTCAGACTCAGTAAACTCTTGAATGCCAGTTTCTTTCAAAGGCAGAAAAACAGCTTTTCTGTATAACTGTTGGACTTGTTTTATTATGCAGATAGTTATTTTACTTTTATAGAACAAACTGCAGGTAAGCTGAGAATCCACAAAGCCTCTGTGAGGAGTGACTGTTTGTGCTTAAAGTGGCACAAAACTTGATGAACCTGTTAACTTTCATAAAAGACCAGACTTTATGTGAAGTTTATGTTAATACGAGCAAGTGGAAGAGAAGAAAAAACATCTGGCAGTCCCATCAGGTGGTGTGTGGCACCTAGCACACAGTACAGTGCATCTTATTGGGGTTGCCTGCAGACACTAGATGAGACTGGAATTTCTGCCACTCGCCTGTCTGCCCTTCGGAACCACGTCTTGGGAGAAGTAAGGCTGTGAAGAGTTGTTATGGGGAAAGCTTCCCTTACACTTGCAGTAATTGGCATGGATCTGGGAGTATAAAATTTGGTTGATCTTTATGTGTACCATTAGAAATTTTCATTTTGGCTTATCAAAAAATCAGAGCTGCAGAATTCTGCTTTAGCTTCTCCTGGTAGTGAATTGTTTTAAGTTTTAAGGTCCATGTGGGGAATAAAAACTGGACAGCATAGAGCAAATTCTTTCTCTTTGTCTTTTTAAATGGTCCTATGTTAGATGCGGTGCAGAAACACATCTCTAACAAAATCTTAGTTACTTTTAAGGTTTAGCTCATGACCTACTGTTTTCCTTCTAGTTCCAACATAAAATCCTAGGGATATCTAGTTTTCCTTCCTATTAACTGGTCCTGCCTTCAGCGTAGAATTCAGGGCACTCCTGAGATCCTGCCGTTCTGCTCAGCTAGAACGTGTAAAAGTGATTCTAACCCCAGCAGGCACACTGTGGAACACGTTACTGTGTATGGTGGAGCAGATCTCTCCATCGTGTTTCCCCAGCTTGGGCTGTGAAGCGAGTGCAAGAGGATCATACTGGGACTTGCTGCCCATAGCGCTCTGGACTCTCCTGCAGTTTGGGAAGTGCAAGAACACTAACACTGTATTGATTTTTTTTTTAGAAACCATAGAAATTAATAGATATTTAGATAGATATTTAATAACCACTTAATAGATAATTAGCCACTTGAACCGTGGCTAGCCCACAGTATTTAATAGGTGGCCTACACTTTTGCTTTCTAAGTTATTCTGATTTTAGTAGCAAATTTGAAATGTTTGCTGTGTCAGTTTCCTGTTGAACCAGCTCAACTTAGGAGTGTGGTGTAAAAGAGTAAATAACTCATTCTTAATTAAGAGAGCCTGTATATTGAACTAATTTCTGCGGCCTTCTAAAACATCACGGTTGCACTTAAATATGTGCTGGGTATCGGTAATAATACTGCTGTTCTTGTAGTAGAGCCGTAAGGAACAACTGACAGATTTTAAATGGCTTCGCAACATCCTTCTGTGTGTATTGTGTAAAGTCATGATCTTCAGAAATAATAATTGAACAGTGTGGGTGGTCGGACACCGCACAGGTTGCCCAGAGAGGCTGTGAAGTGTGCATGTGGAGACACTCAAACGCAGACTGACACGGCCTGGGCTGGTCTGGATGCATCACTTGGGTGATCTCAGGTCTCTTCAGCTCAACAGTTCTGGCTTTTTGTGAACAAAGGCCAACTGTGTGGGTTGGTTTTAGTTCTTTTCCTTCTCAAATAAAGAGTTGATTTCCTCTGGGGAGTTAGGAGTGTCTTTAAGGGACCTATGCATATGCAAAGTGTTGGTAGAGATTGTTTTCACCAGGATTCTCCCTCAAAATAGAGCTTCTTTCTGAGAACTGGTTGTGTTTGAAAGCACTTTGTTACACAACAGATCCAGTAGTTTATGTATTCAAATTTGCTTATATTAATTATGAAAAGAGAACAGGTTTTGTATCTTTCGATTCCATCCCATTATGGGAGAGAGGTGTATTTTGTTGAAGTTGAATAATCAGGAGATCAAAGTGCTTTCATTCTGTCCAGATCTGGGGAAGAAGCCACCCATGGAGCATTTAAAAGGTAGAATAACCTGTGTATGATGAGGACATGACAGGAGAAGGCAAATGGAAAACAACCTCCATGTGCTGGGTTCTGTGGTGCGTTTGCTGTGGCTGGTGAGGAGTAAAGCGAGGTTGGATTTGGAAACCAGAATCGTAACTTTTATGAACATTTTTGGGAGTAGAAATAGAATAACATAATGTAAAGGACAAATCACTTTCTATGAAGTTATTGTTAGGAGCAACAGACTTTCTGAAGTGAGCGAATCTGTAGTTGAATTTGGTTTAAATTTTAAATCTTTATTGGGAGTGTTAAGTAACTCCCATCTCTCACACTGTAAGTTAATGGAAATATAAGGGAAGCTCAACCATTAATGAAAGCTAGTAGCCTATCAGGCAAGGGAAGAAACTCAATTTACAGTAAAGAGATTGTTTTATGATTAAATGCTTTAAATATGTATAAAAATGTTACTGCTGTTTAGTAATGCAGAGGATGGGGATAAATCTATTAAAGGAAATGCAATATTTTAGTGTTCTAAAGTAGAGAAATCGTCAAAGGGCTGCTACTTAGTAACAGTGACATCTGACTGTCAGCTTTATTCATGAGATAATCTATGTAGCACGATGCAGCGTGCAAAACGTGTTCTTAATACTTAGAAATCACCGATGGAGGTGTGTGAAACAGTAGGTAAGTAGCTAGTGCTATGAATTCCTAAAACCCACACACGTTCTTGTATGACACAGATGAATAAAAGTAAAGTCTTGGTGGATTCTGTGCTGAGGAAAGGAACAGATCTTTTTTTAAGCTCTAAGTCCCATTATTCCTGGTCGTCCTGTAGCATACCATGTTTTCTTCTTCTGTTAACTTTCTGTGGAGCTGGAGCTTTCTGTCATACATCTCTTGTAGCTCCTAATCAAGATTCACCCTTATTTTCAGGGCTCGATCGGTTGGGTTTGGACTTGTATGTGCTACCAGGATGAAGTATTAGGAGTTATGCTTGGTTGTGAGTCAAATCATTTGCAGACAGATTAATCTCTTCCTCTGGCTTTTCTTGTGCTGTGTTTCCCATTACATTTCACTTCTTCTCATATCCTTATCTGTCTTTTGCCGCCTGCTTCCTTCATCAGCTGTATTGCTGTTGCTTTTTGGTATTTCATGAGCACCACTGATAGTTTAGGAAGAATCATACGACTAAGTTTTCCATTGCTTGGAAGAAAGCAGAGAGAATTGTCCAGAGAGAACAGCACAGAAAGGATGGTTACAATTCTCTGGCTGCTTACAAGGGGAAAGCTACAGGGATGCAGTCTACTAAAGGTATTTTTCCTTGCAGTGTCTTGCAACACAAAAGCAGATGTACTGTTTCTGCTAATGCCCCGTTATTCTGGGATAAGAAGCCTAGCTGCAGTTGGTCTTGATCACTTCGTGTGGGGTTTTGTACCGGGGGCTGCACAGTGGGTCTTGGACCTCATTAGTACCATAACTCTGGTTGTATAATGCGTGTTGTGTTTAATTCTTAGAGTGCTTTTAGCCTTACACCTCATTTCTAACATCTAAGAAGCATGGATATAGCAGAGCACAAGAAGAGGCAAAAGCAATATAAGAAGCTTTAACAAGTTATATAGTTTCAAAGTAAGTAAAAATTTCAGGGAACTCAAGATGTTAGGTATATTTTTTTACCTCATAGCTGACCCTGTTTTCAGCAAGAGATTGAAGTAGAGACCTCTTGAGGTCCTTTCTAACCGACTTATCCAGTTATTCTAAAAATTGCTGCCGGACTATAAATAAATAAATCCTAAGTTGTTTGCTCTGTTTGCATCATAGCTTGCTAATCATAATGTGTATTTTAAATCTGCGTATTGTGGTCTTGTTCTACCTGTTGACGATACTTAAGTTATTTGGTAAACTAGCAAAACACTTCAATTTCTGAATCGCTCCTTTCTCAAGTCTAAAAAATTTCTTAATGTTTGCCATTATTAGTGAATTTCTTGGTCTGTGTCAAAGTTTGTGCATTTGTTTTTTTTTTAGCAGAGTGCTAGCATTAGAAACTAGAGTTGGTCAACATTGCGGGCAAATTTTAAACAACAGTTATACTATTTTGTTGATGTTGCAAACAGTAGTTAAGATGTGCCAGTATGGCATACTGTTGTGTGCTGGAGTTTTTTCAGAAATCAGATGTGTGTTAGTGGTACCTCAGGTATGACCTGTAAGGCAAATTCTGTTCTAGGGCTTCTAAACCACGACTTCTTGCATTTTAACTACGCTATTAGATTTAGGTATCTGTTCACTGTGTGCCGTGAATGAGCACAGTAGGGTGAAAATAGCAGCACTGTTTTTCCAAGTTAGCTTTTAAAAACTGCTTGAGATGGTCTGCTTTCATAGCTGACTCTGGCCTTTTTTGAGGTGGGGGGATATTCCCGATTGAACAATCTTTGTGTTCCTAAGAAGACATTGCTACCTTCCTTACACAGCAGAAATTGGAAATGACGGTGATTGCATCCCGGAGCAGTGTCAGAGCAGTGCTGTTGGACCAAGATCAGTGGTGGTGTAAGCCAAGCACTTGGAAGACATCCAGGTCTGGATACCAGTGCTGGGTGCCAGTGGGAGTCTGGAATGAGAAGTCTTGGGGACACACGTACTTCTGCAGTTACGTTCGCTCGCTGACGCATGGGGCTGTGGCTGCGCTACGGGTTAGGTGCAGTAGCACAAAACATTCACCTAGTTAAGACTTTCAGCACCCAGACAGTTTGTGCATACATTGGCTGGTATTTAACCCGAGTTCTGTTAGTTTGGTGCATGAAAACCTCTTTAAGATTTTTTTTTTTTCACTGATAGTTGATGGTGATTATTAGCTGACTTTGTTTTTTAAGGATGTGGCAAATGCATTGGCGTTCGGCCTTATAACACCAACGTGCAAGTTTGTGAGCTTGCACGGTTAGCATGGCATAAGTAGCACGCAGGAAGATCATAATGACAAATGTAAATGGATGTGAACGTGCTCTTTCCAGGTTGAACAGGATCGCGGTACTGGGTTATTCTGTTCATACGTTCACGTAAGTCAGTGTGTCCGTGGCATGACTTCCTCAGAACAGCTCTTTCTAATGCAGCTCAACATTTCATCGTGATCTTTACAGTTTCACCAACAAACTTTTTAGTGCTCACTCCCATCTTAATCTAAGGGAGTAATAGATCATCTAATGTGATCGCTCGTTCGTTGTGGCAAAGGATTAAAGCAAACATTTTGTTCTTCAATAATTATATGTTAGCTGTATAGGGTTCTACTTGGAATTCCGAAAGAACAGAATAGCGTAAGATCCATGTTTTGATATTTATCAGCACTGTAAAAGTTACGAGGTTCTTTTATAAGACCGCTGAGATTGTTTCCTGCAGCACCAGGTACCTAAAGCATAGAGCGAAAGATCAGCAGCGCGGTCTCCAGGATGTGTTGGCTCCACATCCAGCTACCCTGCCATGACATCCTCATGTGCAGGGGTGCACACTGACCTTTGAAGGTGTATGTATGTATGTATGTATGTTGTTTTCTGAGATCTCCCTTTCCAGATTGTTTTGATGGAAACCGTAAGCTACCTCAGAGTTTCATGGCAGTAGGAGTAAGTCCACAGGCTTTTTTTTTTTTAAAGGGGAAAATGTCAGATTTTTATTTATCTTGGCTAATGTAAGGTTTTGCTTTAGAGTGACAGCCCAGTCTATGTGTTTCTGATCTCGTGTCCATCGCTGTGCTCGAGCATTGTAAGGTTGGGTGGGAGTTGTTGCAGTAATAATATTCTTCTGTTAAATGTCTCTCCTTTTTTTGTCCTGTTTCAGATTTAGCCTTGGAATCTAATCCATCTGATCATCCCAGAGCAAGCACAATTTTCCTGAGCAAGTCTCAAACAGATGGTAAGTTTTTTTCCAATTTGAAAAAAAAGGTGGGAGAAAACCTGGAAAAAGACTGCCTATTTTAAATATACAGCTCGAGAATACTTAAATGACTTTAATTCTTTCAAAACATAGGATTAATAATTTGTGTGTTTACACAGAAATGTGTTTGTAGTCTGTTTTACTTAACACTTAAAATCAGTTGTTCTTCTAAAAGCTTAAATATCAGGAGATTTCGGAGTCTGGATCCTAGTGGTCTGAACGAGCAAGGCTTTCCTCACTAGTGTCATTCAAGCTTCAAGCAATGATGGTTTTTTATGACCAAAGACTCTTTTAAACTTTGCTTTAAATTAAAAAAAAAAAAGAGGGACAGTTTTCTGTAAGGAATACTAAGCCCAAGCCATCAGTCTGTATCAGGTGCTTTTGAATATGTTGGTTTAAACTGTTTGAATAGTTTTAGTAGTATAATTATTCTTGAATCATGGTTTTAATTATATGCATGTATTGTGATTTTCAGTTTCTCTGCAAATCTCGTTTACTTAATGAAGATAGTTTTGAACAGTTACTATAGCTTGTGCATTTTGAAGTGCTGTTAAAAAGTGGAGGTAGTTCTATATTACAGAAATAAAAAAGAATTCTGACAATAGTAAATTTTGAAGTTGCAAGTAAAAAGGAGCTGAGATGATAGGTGAGATGATAAATATTAAACTATTCTCTGAAATTTTTATTAGCTGGACGAGTTGGTTTTTACAGAGTATTTTTACAGACAAGCCAGAAGAATTTATTTTTTGATTTTACTGGATCTTCTTTAGTTAACCTTTCCTAGAAGTAGTATAAATGAATATCTGTAGATTCTCTCTCACTGAGATGTTATCAGGATTGAGTTTTATTTATACTAAAAGACCAAAAAAAAGTGGATACTCTCTTCCAATTGTTAATTTTTCTAAATATGTAAGAGAATGTGTCCTGCCAGCAGGTGGTAATGATCTGAGGTCAAAACTTTGTAGGAGTCACCTGTCCAGGCTGGTGACATTTGTGTAGCTTTCTGCACGTACGCAGCTCTCAGCTCTCCTTTAACAGCACCGTTTGACTGCTGCTCTTACCGCTGCAAGTTAAACCATACGATCTTTTTTAAAAGGCTGACACAGTTAAAAACAATCAAATAACATGGTTGCTGTTACATGATAAATAAGCTTAGCTTGTGCCAGCATCTTCTGCATAGTGAAATACCTTTTAACCTTCTCCTGTCTGATAGGAGGAGAAAACACGTGTGTGATGCTGGGCAACTCACTTCCTTGTGTGTCTTTGGCAGGTTCAGTGTGTGAAGGTTTCGCTTCTGTTTGCTTAGTGGTTGCTGTTGGATGTTGGACCTTGTTTGAACTACCTGAAGTCATCCTGTTTGTCATGATGCACAGCTTCTTTTCAAAGCTGAGACATTTTTTCTTTGCTGCGATGGGTAGAAGTAGTTCCTAAATGGACATGTGGATACTTGGAAGGAGTATGTAGCTTCCTAGCTTGATAAAACTGAACATTTTTTCCTCAAACTACTTTTCCAGACACAAAAAGTCAGATTTGATATTTTTAATATTCAGGTACTTCAAAGACTAGGTTAGTAATATGACTTTATTGAATGCAAATTTGGATTGTATTTTAGAAACCTTACAGTTTACATTCTTTCATTCTCTTTCTAGTGCGAGAGAAGAGGAAGAGTAACCACATCAATCATGTAAGTAAGACAAATTTTTAGTGTTCTATAGAGATAATATTAGTATATCAACAAATTCAAGAAACAACGGTTGCAGTTCTAGGTATATAGTCCTACACACGTTTCAAATCCTCCTTAGCATAATAAAATGGAATTATCTTTGCCTGTCTTTAAAATATAAGCCAAGTGGGCGCAGTAGCACAGAGCATAGAATGGCTGGTGTCAAAAGAATAAGAGTGGATTTTTTTTGTTGTATCAGTCTTGAGCATTTCAGAACAGTGAAGGAGAAAATACAAGTCAAACTGCCTACATTGTTTTTTTAAATAGAAATAAAACTCTAATTTCTCAGCTGACAAGTCTTAACTGACTTGGTGTTTGAGCATCACTACAGGTCGTATTGTAAGAAATGTATACGGCATGAAGAGAATGATGAACAGGTATTATCATCAGCATGATAAATGGTAATACATTAGTTTTAAAATATGAAAATATGCGCTAAGCTTCTTCTGCAAATATTAGTTGGTTTTGACACTTCACCTACCACAAAAATGTACAAGAAAGATGCAATGTCATTAATAAGTGGACAAAAATTATTGACTAGTAAAGCAGGAATGGAAGTTATTAGCACGAAACTTAGAACATACTGTCTATCAGAAGCGTCTACTGATAAGTTACTGGTAAGATGATGACATTTCAAGTCTGTTGTATTTAGTATGATTACGGGGAATGGTGTTTTTTTCCTCCTTCTTTCTCTTTCAATTACAGTTTCAGCTCTAGTCTGCCAGCACCAAAGTGGTTGTTTTTCCTGGCAAACTTCAGCTGGAATGAGAGAGATTCTCAGACAGCCATTGAGTTGTGAAGGGTGCCAACATTCTCATATGGAACATTTTCAAGTTTTTAGACAAGGCATTTAAAAAGATTCTGGTAAAAATGAATGAACCTTGAATTGCTTGAGCAAAACTCCTCCCTCAATTCTGACATCCTAGCTCCAGTGCAAGGCATCCTATAAAAATGTTCAGAGAAGCCTGACTTAGTTTTATATAGGAAGATTTCTTACAGTATAAAATCTACAGGATTAGGATAGATGATGGAACACATTGCTAGCTTTAAGTAGTAAAAGGATGGGTAGTAGTAGTAATTTTATTTCCAGATTCCAGATGCTAAACAAGACCTGAGTGAAGTGAGCAATGTCAGGAAGAGGTTTCTTCTTTTCTAACATTTTACAATACGAAAACCCAAATGCAAAACTGTCTTTACAGGGAGTGATACTGGATAACCAAAAAATGCAAAGGTATAGGATATGAAAGAAAGGAGATGATGATTATGGAGTCACAGGGAAATGAAGTACATCGTAGAAAGGGAAGACTGAGCCCTGAACTGGCAAGAATGAAGGAGAACTGAGAAAATCAGAGGACTTGCTGCTTTAGCTGCAGCTATTTCTGCTGAAAATTGCTTATCTAAAAACATGTTGTCTGTTACAAAGGATGATTTAGACACATATCTTACACAAAAGGTATCCTCAAGAACTTTATGGCTGTGGTTTTAGCTTACGTAGCAGGAGCAACCATCTCCAAAGACCTCCTCTGCAGTAACTGCTCGGGGTATAAAGCCAGTATTTGGTGTGGTAAACAAAGCTTACAGAATCCCTCTTCTTGAAGGTATTTCTCTTCTTTTCTTTTTCTTTTTTTACCCCTAAGGTTTCTCCTGGGCAGCTTACGAAAAAATACAGCTCGTGCTCAACAATATTTATAGATGACAGCACCGTCAGTCAGCCCAACCTTAGAAGCACAATAAAGTGGTAAGAGCCATTTGTCATCACCACGGGGCTGAGGAGCATTGCGAGGGTTATTTGGGGTTTTGTGGTGGTCTTGTCTGTTCCCCTGAATGAGAGGAGCACAGCTCTGCCGACTCAGGTTCTCAAGCTAGGAAAACTTGAAATGGATTTTGTATGGAATTGCAGGAAGAGTTTGCAGGACTGTTTGCTACTTGCCAGTGGTATTAGTCTGCCCTCTAGTTGTGGATAACAGTACGTTGATGGCATCGGTTTTATTAATAGTTGTAGCCTTTCTTTTTTTTTTTTTTGTATACTTGTTATTTCAGGCAGATGAATTTGATAATTATTTCGTCTTCTTGGTTCCCCCATGGAAACGGCTGTTTGACCTGTTGTTCTGGGTGCCACAGAGACAGTTCTTTGTGCATACACGATACCAGCTGAGAATTGAGTTTTACTGTGCTTGAAGGGAAGGTAACACAAAGTAGCTTCAGGCCCCAAAGGCTTTACTGCTCTTAGTGGAGTTCGTAAATGTTTAAATTGATTTGTTGCTTTCGAATTTGGTTTCAAACAGAGGTATTTAGCATGTCGCTTCTCCTTTTCTAGAGAAAAAACCTAAAAGATAGTGCTTGTGCCATTTTGAAGTGGGGTACAGCTGGTATCGTTATTGTTCTCCTTAAAAAAACAGGTCTTAAATGAGACAGCCAGAGGTACAGAGTTACAACATCAACAGAACCTCTGCCACAGTGTATGTAACATCAGTTAGAAGTTTTATTACATGTTAGTTGTGAATAGTCTGCATTTTCAATAAATGTCACCTAATCAGGCAATGAAGGTGTGTGTTTAAAATGTGTTATAGTATTTGTGGCACAAATATCTGTACAATAAATATAAAAGTAGTTTGGCTATCAAATCTAATTTGGCCAGTTTCTGTCCAGGCAGGGGAACACCACAAATGAGGCACAGAGTATGTGAGAATGTGAGAGGAAACCAATTCATAATGGATTCTGGACACTTGGCCCCGAATAACAGCTTTGGCAGTGGAATAGTGAGCACAGAATGTGCATTGTTAAATCTTTTCTTCTTTTTCTTTTTTTCAGTGTAACATTAGCAATATTCTACCATATAAAGAACAGGTGAGTGAACATTTTTTTTTTTCTGAAATATAACAACTTTCTTTTTGAGCCAGGGATACGGTCTTGGTCACTTCAGTGACAGCTCGTACAACTTAGAGGAGTTGAAAAATTCAATACTATATGCTGTATCTGTTTCCGCTTTGTACCCCTTTGTGAGCCGATACAGGGGGTCAGTAATACACCCATCCAATGGCACGTGCTTCATTGAGAATGAAGCGTTAAAAAATCCAAACTGGGAGTGAGGAGAATACGCTTAACTCACCACAAACCAGCCTTTGAACTTTGCGTAGCATTTCCTGAATACGGAGGTACAGATGAGTTTTGATGGGTGAAGGAACACTGTCCCGTATACAAATAAAAATAACCCTTGCCATTATAGCTAGTTACAGCGTATGCTTCAAAGTTACAGCTGCCTTTCTTGAAATAAATGTTATTAACGAGACAGTCTCACGTTTTAAGGGAGACCTGTACTAAGCACGATATGAGAACGTGGATAGCTATTCATTGTTTAGCTTCTTAAATATTCAGTTGTAAGATCTCATCATTAAATGCTTTGCAAAAATACAATATAACTTCATACCGTATTCTAGGAAAAGCTGAGCTATAAAATATGTCCTTTTACCCTCTTTAATGATTAATACTTTTTTTGTTGCTAAACAAGGATTTTTACTTTGTAGAGATTCTGACAGATCATTGGATATTTTTGATGAAAAATCTCATCCTCTCACAGTAAGTGTAACTGTTTGATCCTCTGAATGTGTATCAATATACATACCCTCTTTCCCCGAAAATAAGCCTTATCCAAAAAATAAGCCCTAACGTGATTTTTCAGGATTTTTGAGGATGCTCAAAATATAAGCCCTACTCCAAAAATAAGCCCTAGTTACAGTGCATAACAAAAGTCCATTTACATACATGTAAAAAAAGTAAAATTAATTGGTGATAGAATGCAGGAGGACAGATAGACCCTTCACCAAGAAAAGCAGACACCTGACAGACAACTGCAGACGTGCGAAATTGGGGCCAATGGTTCTAAAGGAAATAGAGTCACAAGAAATTCACGATGGAATTCAGGGTTTGGAGAGTTATGATGATGCTCCAGAATGCAATGACATGACTATATTTGAATAAATGTTGATTTTTTTTTTTTGTTCAATAATGAATGTAGATTGTCATTCGTGGAAAAATAAGATGTCCCCTGAAAATAAGTCCTAAAACATCTTTTGGAGTTAATAGAAGACCCTGTCATATTTTTGGGGCAACAGGGTATCTTGTTAACACCTTGATTTGTACTGTATAAGTCATAAAAATGTCTTAGCACTGGGTCACAAGTAAAATTATCTTAAACTGTATCTTTACATGTAAAATACAGCAGTGTCCTCTGGACTTCTGATATCAGGTAGATCATGAACAGGACCCAATATTTCTGAATGTTGCAAAATATGTTTGGTTTTCTATGCTTTGACTATAAACAGAAAGCAAACACGTGCTGGTTTTTGCAAAGTTTATATCAGAACTTTCTTGTCTGACTCTTTTCCTCTCTTTAACACTGCTGTAATTGTTTCCTCTTTATTTAGGAAGACATAGTTGGTAGATATGTGCCTACCCTTTTAAATGACTGCAAACAGGAGAACATAAAACGTGAGGCATCACACAAAGGAGCAGACAGTGAGTCAGGTCTTTAAAAAACCTGAAAGGCAAAATTTTAAAGCAAATAATGCTTGCAGTAACCGCAAGGAGCGTTCACTTGTGATTTTCATCTGCCTTGTCCTGCTGCACTATTTTAGACAATCCTTAAGATGCAAAACCTTGTGGTACAAACTCAAGAGTGGAGCGTGTGCTTTTTGCATCCGTTTGATCACCATGAGCTCAGTGACTGTCCCACAGAACCACTTACTCGTGGGGTTTTTTTTCATTTGAGACGTATTTAGCAAAGCTCTAGTGCCTTTGAAAATTCAGTTTGCTCCGCGGCTTAGCTGAATGAATGCAGCTTTATCGCTCAGATTTGGCTTAATAAACAGTTTTTAATAAACAAATATTTTGTTTGTTTCACCTCTAAACATGACCCATTGTGCTAGGAATTACACACTTGAAAACATACAACTCTTTACTCAATAAAAATAATGAACTTAAGGAGATTTCTTGTATGGACTGCGGCACTTCAGGAGAAAATCCTGGTCCCAAACGGTTTGAACTGCCTGAATCTGTTGTTTCACATTGAAAATTACTTATGTAAGATGAACTCCATCAATTTCTTTATTTAGCAACCTGACATCTTTCAGTCCTTTCATAGAGCTCACCTCCTATTCAATGAGCATGAATAGAGGAAAATCGCTGTTTTTTAAGGAACGCTTAAAGGTCTGTTGTATCTCACTGCAGAATACAGCCAGAAATACAGTAAAGCTGTATGTCTGCTGCTGAGGGGAAAGATACAAATGGCTTGTTAGTTTCTGTAGCAGTGGGGTTTCCCTGGGTACCTACAGTTCCTTTCCAAGGTTGATTAGCTGGAAGACATCTATACAAACCTTGTGCTGGAAAGATTTGGTCGCAAGGAGTCCAAATCCAGGCTTTATTTACCCTAATAGCACAAGTAACAAACTTCAAGTTGCCAGCATCACAGGGCTTAGTCACAAATACTAGTCCAGTCCTTTCCTCCTCAGTTCGTCAGCAAAAATGTTCTTCCACAGGAATTAGGCCAGGGGGATCCTGCCCGCGTTATTGCCGATGATGTTGGGTCCCCTCCGCTGCTCACTGCTGGGTCAGAAGGCTGCGTGCACAGTTAACTCTTTTTCACCGTACTTGGCACTGTTACCTGGGTATTTTAAACTACAAGACCACATGAAAACTTCGGAAGTTTCATCCTTCCAGGAAGAGTGCTGAGCATCAGAATGGGACAGGGTCAGAATTCTCATCCTAGGATTGCTTTAGACTGTTTATTTGTAAGCTTTTATTCTCCCCTGTATTTAGAAAGTTTCGCATCATGTCACAGTTAGGCCTAGCTGTTTGTTAGCTTTGTTGCCTTTCTGGAATCTCTCAAGAACGAGGCCTGTGAAGACACCATACATTAACTTCCAGTTCTAGCTGTGATAGAATTATTGACATGTGTTCTTCAGCTCTTCCTCAGCTGGAAAAGGAATCTTGTGAAGCCTCTTAATGTTCCCTTTCGCAGAGCCAGTGTTTCTCTGGTGTGTATATGTTTGTTGTTTTCTTGCAGGGATAAACCTTTTTTTTTAATCTCTTTTAGTCTGTAAAATGTTCCATGGACAATAGTTAGCACCTGTAGTAATGACGGTGGTTCATGCTCTTTTCCATTAGCCTTACAGATCAAAACAGTGTTCAAAACAAACATATTATCAGCTAATGCGACTGTGTTTTGTTTGGAATATTCATAGTATCGCAAGTCTGCTTGCTTCGTTCAGTACACAGTTCTGTTTGGTGACAGGGAAGGGCTGCATGCACTTCTGCTCAGTGAGAAGAAACAACCATGTGCGTCTGTTCTTTAAAGTCAATATTAAGCAAGACAGCTTTTCAGTAACTCAGAACTTTCTTTCAGCGGGAAGAAGTTCCAGATGACTACTACAAGCATGACCCTGATCACAAGCACATCTACCGGTTTGTTCGGACGCTTTTCAGTGCCGCACAGCTGACAGCTGAATGTGCAATAGTGACACTGGTAAGAGATGCTGGGACTTGAGCTTTTGGAAGACTTTTAGGTTTTTTTCCTCAATGCGTGAACTAGGCTGAACTGACATTTAGATAGTTATGATATCTCGCAAAACCTTGTTAATAATCTGTAGAGGCGAGTTCATTAGAGAACATTACTAAGGAGTCACAGAAGTGGTTAACTACAAAGGAACTTACCTTTTCTATGTATTAATACGTAATGCTTAATTATTTGTCCCATGGAGCGTTGTTGCATAATGTATAACTTGCTGAAGAAGCTTAGGAAGGCAGAACAGTGGGACACTGTACATATTTGGGTATAAAAAGATCAGACACAAAGAGGTATTTTATTTCAGTTGTGTGGAGGGAAAAGTGGGAGTTTTGAACCCACATGAACCAGAACAGTGCAAGTAATACCCCCTGCAGGAACTCCAGGGGATGAACTTTCTCATTATTACGGCCTTCAAGCATTGCCACCTTGCTATCAAACTTTTTTTTTTAATTAAACCAAAGAGGCTACAGCTTTTTTCACCAGGTGGCATGGAGGTACTTGGAACACACATGCGTCTACATATATGTATACGAAGAGAAAGAAAAACCGTAACTTATAACTGCTGTATTAGACAATCTCTTAAACTGCACTTGGTAGCGTACTTCAGTCTTCCTTGCGGCTTCTTTCTGAAAAACGGTCTGAAAGGAGAACAGAACTGTCACCAAAAGACAATGTGGCAATTAAGCAAACTCAGCTTGCAGGACTTTAATAAGGAAATAAGTAATTAAAGAGGTCAGATGGTTAGAGCTATTGAAACGCTGAAATTAGTTTGAGGTTTTTGCTTTTCCAAAGACATGCAAGCAATTTTGACAGACCAACATGAGAGCTAATCCTGGGCAAACTGGCCAGCTGAACTATTTACAAAAAGTAGAGTTTTAAAGTGGATTTTACCACTAGATGGCTCTATTATTACAGGAACACCTTTAATCCACTTGAAGGTACAAGCAAAGGATGGGAATAAAGTGCAGGGAGACCCCAGTAATAAAGATTGACCTGCCATTAGACCGGTACAACTGCTTCCTGCACCCACTAGTTTATCTGAGGCTTCATTAGGACCTTGGACTTAATTTAGGGAGTAGAACTTTAAAAACAATCTATATTCAAATTTTAAAGTCTAAATTATTTAGTACATGGATCATTATAGGAGTGTGAAATAGCAGAAAACTTTTAAGGAAGAGACTGATTCAACATCTCTGGGCTGATTTGAGGTTGCATGGGAGGAATGAGTAAAAGACCAAGACGTCTTTGGCCTTGGGTATCGTTCACTATCTAAGCAGTTGGGGCTGTAGACGAAAGCAGAGGATGGGCTGTAGGTGAAGGAGTGAAGTCTGCTCCTTACAGGGTAAAGCAGAAATAGCACTATAACACCTTTCATTGTGGAAAGATAGCAATTAATGCACTTCATCCCATGACTACAGAGCTCCATGCAGGTTTTAGCACTTCGCGTTCAGCTACAAGTGCTGAACTGTCACTGTGATGAAAGGCTGGGGTGATGCCAAGTGACTTACTGTCCCCGATGGGCCCCAACGAGAACCCGTCGGTGACTCTGTGACAGACAGAACCCTGCTAGTGTCTGACTGGAACAGCACTGCTCAGTGCTCAGAGCTGATTCTTCAG
Organism: Pampusana beccarii; assembly: GCA_013399365.1. NCBI lineage: Eukaryota > Metazoa > Chordata > Aves > Columbiformes > Columbidae > Pampusana > Pampusana beccarii. The sequence goes on from VWYH01011057.1 coordinate 191,118, forward strand.
TAGCTGTATTGTATGCCTTGGTGGTTCTGTTCTTGTGTTGTGCTAAAGAAATGGAACTTGCAACTCCTGAAAGTTTGGATTCTAAAGTGTAAGCAGGAATTACTAAGACTTATTTTGACACACTTAATGGCAATGGGGTAAAATAGTCATATTGAACGGGCATGCTTGCTGCTCAGAACTCAGTGCCAGGTCTTAATTAAACACATTAAATTGTTTTTTCTTTTTATAGGTTTATTTGGAAAGGCTTTTAACCTATGCAGAGATTGACATATGCCCTAGTAACTGGAAGAGGATAGTCCTAGGAGCTATTCTGCTGGCTTCTAAAGTCTGGGATGATCAGGCTGTGTGGAATGTGGATTATTGCCAAATATTGAAGGACATTACTGTTGAGGACATGTAAGTTGCAAGGTTTGGCTAATCTGTGGTGTTTGGGTATTTTTTAGAATGGCAGTTTTTGTGATCTATTGATCAAATGTCTGTCTGGTGCTATGATACACATACATGACATAGATCTGGTGTCAGGCCTCACTCCCATTTTAACCTGAGAAACTCTGGGTAACCCTACTTGGAGACAAATCTGTATTAAGATTTCTACTGACTTGGGTGAGTAACTTCAAAGTCAGATTTCTTTCCCTTCTTTCCCCCAGTGATATGCCATGGGACCAGCTGCTTATTTCCACTAATCTGTTGTATTGGTGTAACTCTAAAGTGCCCAATTGTATAGTGTTATCAAGATGCTTTCTGGGAAAAAAAAAAAAAAAGTTAACGAAATTTGTTCCCTCCCTATTCTGGTTTAGAAATTGAAAAACTGGAAGGTAAGCCGTAACTTGTGACTTAGGTGTCTGCTCTTGTCTATAGCTAAGGCCTAAATATCTCAGGGTCTGAATTCCGAGCCGCCACTGCTGGCACAGGTGTCGTTTGTGTTGGGATCTGTGGCTCCAAGTGTCACATCCAGCCACTGCTACAGCGCTGAGAACAAAATCCGTGATCTTGCTACTGCTTGTTTGTGTGAGGCTGTTCCTTGTGTATGTTCTTGCCTTGGATACAGATTTCAGTTTTTCAGAAGTTTTGGATCTGCTCTCTGTTTTCGGTGCACGATTTCTGCAGTTTCAGAGGATGTTCAGCCTTGTGGCTCATGCTGATACTGCAGGCTGGAGGTGTGTTTGTGCTGTGCATTTGGCCCATTAGATATTATGTTACATTCCTTCTCACAAAGTTCTCTCTCTGAGAACTTGGAGATGTCAGCGTTATTGTTCTAATTCTATTTGCCAGCTTGTTTCCTTATTTCCCTTGTTATCACAGTGGTAGAAATACTAAAGACTAGCTTAGAAGTGGGCTTTCTGGCCTTAAAAAACTCTAATTTTCTGTGTTGTTGAGTTTTATCACACTCTGCTGTGATTGGGTGTGTCCAGGCCCATGTAATAACAGTTCTCGTACGAGCAGACTGAGGTGGCAGAGGTTTCCACACAGCCTATGTGAGAAATCTGTTCTTGCCTCAAGCTCTCTTCCCTGGATTCAGCCTAAAGCGAACATTAAAGATACAGTAATTATTTATCTGGGACTCTTTAGAAGAAGGAATATTCAGTTTTCTTCCTTTTAGGTTGGGGGACAGCATGTCTAAAGATAGGGGAGTTACCCACACCAAACCAGTTTTTGTTATTCAAGTTATTTCTCATCACAAACAGCAACAGCAATCACAGTACCTTGTTTTATACATGCCCCTTGCCTGGGAGTTCTTTGTCTCCAAATGCAGGGCTGTGCCGGCCGTGCTTTCAGGAAAGCATAATTAGTGATTTTATACAATGTACATCTTCACTCAACCTGGCTGCGAGTGCTCGGCGCTGGGAGGAACACACTTGAAGCGGTGCTGCAAATAACTCTGAGATGGCTGAAGTGGGGTCGGCGGGGCTGGGAGTGCTGGAGTATCCATCTTGCTCTTTTTGATGTCTCTTCTTCTAGGCCTATTTGGGGCAAATCAAATTGATAGCACTGAAAATATCTGTAACTTGCAGGATGTTTATTCTCTGTTGCCAATAGTGGGTCTCCTGAAATTGTCAGTACTTAGATTTTCAAAGCAAGGACGGTGGTAGGGAAAATAGACTGAATCGGGCTTATTTTTTTCCCCGATTTGAAGATGGGATTTTTGCAATCTCATTTGCAATGACTTAGACGTTTGAATTTAGGTATGGGCAGAAACTGTTCACCCCCTTTCTGACCATGGCCCGGGGTGCCTGTGCCCGGCCCCACACTGCTGCAGCCCCGCAGGATTCACTGCCCTGGGGTGCATAACGTCCCCACAGTCAGGACTTAGGAAAACTGCTTAAAATACTCAGCAAAATCGACTTTAAATTTTATAAGTCTGCCTTCAATTAACAGTTGCTACTATAGTTAATTGTCAGCTTTAGTCATTCCAATATTTTTTTAACTAGTCACTTGTCGGTGTTAGGTATTCTGAATACAAGCTTTACTGAGAGAGAACTTGGCAAGGGATTTCAGGCCTGGTTGCATTCGAACGTTGGAGGTGGCTGGTGATGCTGCCAAAAAACCCACCCCAAGCCCCAGCAGCTCCCCAGCTGAAGATTATTTGGTACCACTCACTGGGTAGCAAGTTTTGTTTGTGAATTTTCTGTGCATTTTCCTCTCGGCTCTACGTATAGAATGATCGCACTAACCTGAAGCCCTTTCTCATATAACCAAAGGTGGGTGTTTTACTGAAAGGGGTTTTTGGAGGAGGGTGGTTTGTGTTTTGTTGCACTTCTTTCTAATGGTAAAAAAATCAAAGGAAATTAAATTGATATTTGAGAGTCATCCTTTGTCAAAACTTGCTTGCTTTGATGAGATTGAATCCGTAATCACTGAAAAATTAACTGTGCAGCTGCTAATCTTGCTGTGATTGCTTGTGAGGGGACACATGCTGTTCGTTCTTTTGGCTACATATATTTGTAAATAAGGCACAGAAAACACATGGGCATTATCCTTTCCCAGGTTTTAAACCACTGTTAATAGACTTGTTAATCCAATGAAGAATTGTATTTTTACACAATTAAAATGTATTAGCGTAGTCAGTACAAAAGGGGCAGTGAAGAGTATTTATTCACAGGATAAATCAAGCTCTGATCAGCTGATCATCAAAACATTATCTGATTTACATTTCTATAGGCTTATGACCATATGAACAGGAAATTAATTTTGGCACTAGGTTCAATGGTACTCAAGTCTTCCACGCTAGAAACAAGCACAAAGCTGCTATTCATATTGAGACCTGCCATCCAAGACAAGACACGACCTGGATGATTCCTTGATTTATCCCCCCCCTCTGATAGGTAAAACATCCATTTTAAAAACTCCCAAAAAGCAAGAACAGCCTTGGAACTGAATTTGTGCAACTTCTGGTGTATTCACAGCTGGCCTAAAGAGCTGCTAGATTCTGCAGAGACAGGTCATTAGGGTTGAACTGAATTGCTTGGTTTGGGTAGCACCAGTTTCTTTTAGGTTAATTTGTAAAGCATTGTATTTTCCTCTGTGGACCACGTCCAGTTGAGCTGCCCACAGTACAGTAGGTGCAGCAGCCTTTGTCACATCCTGGCTTTCTCCCCGCTTTCCTCCAAATATTTTGCCCAGTGAAAATAGACGAGCGAGTAAAAAACCGGACAGTGCCCTTTGACATAGTACTTTGTTATCCTGCCTAATGCTATTGAGGAGAAAATTCCTTCTCCCACCTAATGCCGCTTATTTATTTATTTATTGGAGATGAATCCATGTTGCTTCAAGAGGCTTTTTTCTGTGAGATAATAGCAGCAGCTCTTCATAGATCCATTTGTTGCCGTGGTGATCTGCCTACTCCTTTTGTTAGTCCACCTCTACTTCAATAAACCCCCTTCCTGTTATCAGCCCGGTGAAAATGTCTGCAAGTTCTTCAGAGCTAATAAACAGCATACATCATTCCTTTCATCTGATCACTATAGTGTGGGGCCGTACGAGAGTGAGAATGGCGCATGAATTGTCCAGCTGCACTAATGGAACTCCGAAGAATGAACGTCCCCGGTCAGCCGAGCGGGTGCACGACAGGGCACTACCTTTCTCTGCGAGCCGGAGGTGCCAGGACTCAAAAGCTGCACCTCGTTTTGAGCACTAGTGAATGACCTGTCTCTCGAAACTAATAATGCCGAGCTCTCGATGACTATTTCAAAGTTGCTGGGTTTTAAAACAAGCTCGAGGTCTCTTCAGGGGTTTCAGCCAGCTAAAACTATCTTTTTTTTTCTTTTCTTTTCTTTTGTCTTCTGTCCCTTATGCCTCCTAGGAATGAGATGGAAAGACACTTCCTGGAGCTACTGCAGTTTAATATCAACGTTCCTGCCAGTGTTTACGCCAAATACTACTTCGATCTTCGCTCCCTAGCAGATGACAATAACCTGAGCTTTCTGCTGGAGCCTCTCAGTAAAGAGAGAGCACAGAAACTGGAGGTAATGGTCTGGGACTGGCTGAGCTGGGGGCTCTCTATGTGTAGGAAGAGCATCTGTTGCTAATCATATTAAGTGGCGGTTAGAAAAAGTAAAAAGCTTTTAGGTTGGTGTGTTACAAGCTAATTTAACCCCTTTATAACTACAGTTAGCACTTGTAAAACCATGCCTAGGCGAAGGTAGTGTTCTGAGGAAAGGAAGGGACAGAGATTACAGAAGTCTAGCAGATCACAAATGAAAATGGATGTTATTTTGGGAACTGTAGCTCACTAGGCTACTTAAGATTGAAAGGATTAGTGTCATATGTAATGGATTGTCTGTCCTTCCCTGGTCACAGTCTGTATTCCAAGCACCTAGAGACAGCCACAATCAGACCTTTCTAAATACTACCAGCTGAAGGTTTCCCACTGCATCCCACTGCACAGCTGCTTTTATATTTAGAGGGAGCGCTCTTACTGCTCTCATGGTTTAATAAACCGTTTGTCTGGGGACAGCTGCAGAAATGATGTTTCTTTTTATGACTTCTAGAACCTCTACCTCTCCAAAGAAATGTTGCTTTCAGATAAACTTTTGGAACAGCCCCTTCTTCGGAGCCCTTCAGAATGTCCGGAGGAGTGTAAATACAGATCAGTGGCCCCTTTGGCTCAGTGGCAAGGGCTGCCCTTCTCCAGGTCCCTGCAGCCTTCTTTGGTATGAAGGCTCATTTTAAAATACTTGAACGTTTGCAGAGTCGGTCTTTCTTCCGAGTTGTCGGAGATATGCAAGACATTTTGAAAATATCTAAATTACCTGGGTTCCCAAGCAAAATTTCTTGTTGGATCAATGCAACCTTTCATCTGTCCAGGTTTAATTGATGACTCTGCATGTTGTTTTGTTGACCTTTCAACAAAGGCGTTACTGCAGGCCCTCTGTACACTGATACCATAGCCCCTTTCAAAGAGTGCTACGGTATTCTTGGCTTATATTGTTCTATTGTCCACCCCCAATAATTCTACCAAGTGCCAGGTTTGGTTTTTTTTTTAAAATTTCATCCCAGAAGTGGCTGAACTTTGGGAATAAGTGTGATCCTTCCTGGTCCTTTGGAATGATAGGTATGATGTGCCTACAAATTCCTCTATTTAAAGTTAAGCAACGCAGCTCCTCTGCTTTGTCTCACCCTTGTTGCACTTTAAGCTAACACTGTCACTAATTGTAAATGTGGTTGTAGGGCAGTTCATATTGCACAGGAAATTGTTTACTGAACTGTTCAGTGCCCAGGCATAAGTGGATGATTTACAGATTGTGAGCCTGTTTTGTTTCTTCTTTGCTAGCGCTGGGGGCTTGGTATTTAAACCAGAGTCATTTTCAGTACAGTATGTGATTTGCCATAATGCATGTATATAGGACGTTTTGGTTTTTTAATTGGAAAATGTGCTAAATATTTAAACCATTTGCTAAGATTTTTAATTCCACCTTTCGGTTATATGCACACAAGCCATTGGTATGAGCCTGTACGAAGCAGTGAATTAGTATTCCAGGGATTGAAAACTGATTTACACCATATGGGCGACTGAGGCTAAATATGTCAACACAGGTTGCTTTATGATTGATGTGCTAGCATTAAAACAGGATGGAGAGTCTGTCTGGTCTTGCACCGGGAGCTCAGGCAGCCAGTGTCTCAAAGAATGCCACTCTTGAGCCAAATGCATGCCTCCAGAAGGTCGGCAGAAATAAATGTAAATAATTATTTTAAAATACACTTAGGAGTTTATTCATGCTCAGAGTGCTTTTCACCTTTTGAACTTGCAGAACGCGGGGCTGTGCTGAATGGGTGCTGCCTTAAAGGGAAGGTGCAGGCTTGTAGCTGATTGCAGGACTCGGAAAGTTCATCTGGTGATAGGTGGTAAATTATTAATGGAGGTTACATGTTCAGAACTGAAATTCAGTTCAGCCCTTTTATTACTGGTATCCTTATTTATTTGCATTGGTAACGCCTGAAGGCTCCCATCAGAAATAGGCCTTGCCGGCAGGACACACAGTATTTTCTGGACAATCACATGTTTTTAGGATTTAAATACTTAGGCTTGTTACTAGAATAGCTGCGCCAGAATAAAGGCTGCTTGAGTAGCTGGATAAGCAGAGCAGAGGCAAGGCTATAAGTGGGTGAAAAAGCAGTTAAATATGAAGTTATCCACATGTGCCGATATTTAATAGCTGTATTAAAGTGCCATGGCTATTGCCATGCCATCAAGCAATGGGCTGCCCTCCCATCTTGGACGTCTTCAGGCACCTGACCGTGTGAGTGGTCCTGGGAAGAGCAGGTTGGGGTGAGGATGTGGAGGAGGTAAAGGCAAACCAGGTGTCCTGGTAGAACTTCAGGTCCCAGGCTCACTTGCACTGAGCGGCCAAGGGCAAAGTGCCCAAGGGAGTGCAGAAACCTTTTAAGTTTGAACCTTTTCTCTCACAGAAATGGCTGCGTGCACTTGTGTGCTGTTAAAATACAATTTTCGTGTTGCTACGTGCAGCAGACCTAGCTCCCAGGTGCAATGTTGAACATAACTTCCACAAACTCCTAAGTCTGAAATGGATCCAAGTTTTCCATTAGATAGTGGGACTGGTAAAAGAATGAAGATAGTCTGGTAGGGAAACCACTCACCTTCTTTACGCTTACTTACTGATGGATGGGGTTGTTGTTAGCATGGGGACAGACCCGCTTTAATATTTTCCCTCCAAAGTAGTTCTTATTTACTGTCATTCTAGGTAGAAAATCTAGTAGCATCACTGCTACAGACTGCCTGCTCTGCTGCTAATACACCTGTAAAAGCTTCCCTGAAATATTCTAACTCTCCTAACGTGTGCTTTTCATTTCGTATCTGACCATGGTATCCAGGCTATCTCCCGGCTGTGTGAAGACAAATACAAAGACTTGTCGAAAGCTGCTATGAGGCGCTCGTTCAGTGCTGATAACTTAGTTGGTATCCGCCGCTCTAATGCCATCCTCTCCTGAGGAGAGAGAAAGGCGCAGCACCGTGAACCAGCATCCCTATGAATCGGAGGAATCCCACCACTCCACGCACACAAGCAGCGGTGATGGTGTCTTCCAGCACGAGGAGGAGAGGGGTGAGCGAGCCCAGGGAGCCCAGAGCTTGAGGAGCATACTTGGTGCAAAAGACAGACAAGACCGTTGTGAAATCAACTCTCTCCTCCTTCTAATGTATCCAGAGGTGCAAAAAACAAACTTCTCTCCTTTTCTCCCCCACAGATGTTTGCTTACTATGTAGGCCTATAGCTGTGAACTCTTGAAGTTTTTAATAATAAGTAGTTTTAAATTTTAGAATTCAAACACTAACCACATGACTATAGTTACAATGTTCTTCCCTCCTCTCCCTTGTCATCCAGAGTCTCGCTGCATTTGTATTTCAGGACAATGCAGCGCTAACAAAAAACAAAACAAGACATGGGACTCTCAAAGTATAAAGCCACTTTGGAGCTGAAAACAGTAGCATAGACACGTGTTGACGGCTTTTCCCTGGTTTGGCTACTAAAAGCTGCTATTTTTGGTGATCTGTTCATAACCAAGAAGCCGCCCAGCAGGAAGGGATTCCAACTCTGCACCCACAAAGTCACTCCAGTAGAGATTGGCAAAAGACTTTGAATGTTTTGACTGGGGGCTGAGATATGGTTTTATGTATTGTTAAAATGTATAGGGTCCATGCTGCATTTCTTGTGAATTATGGTGCTTCTCTCATTTTCTAAAACTTAAACTGCTCTGGAAGAGATGCAATCTGTATGTTTTTCTAAGGCATTGAATGAGAAAGTTGGCCTGGAAACATCATCACCATCCCAAACAGTGTAGCAATCCAGTGGTGAATGGCGTGTGTGCAGCGCTGCTTCTCCGAGTTCTACTCCAGGTCCTTGTGCTCTAGCAGTGGAGTTCCTAAAGCTGACAGTGTGCATCCATCTCGCTCTCCTTGGGCTTCTGAGTCCTGGGAGGAATTTACATTCATAATGAGACAGTAATGGGTTTGAGAATTCATGACTACCTAACGTGGTAGATTGAAAAATATTGTGTTCAATGGAGAATTATCAAAAAGCTTTCTAGAAAACCCTTTCTTTTTTTTTTTTCCAAATGAATTTTATCTTGTGCAACTACTCGAGAGACTTGGGGTTTGCTCTTTCTGAGCCTTTGGAATGGAGCTTACTTTCAGGCTCTGAAACTGAACTCTAAACAGGATAAGTATTATTAGACTCTTCCTGTTCCAAGTCTTTGTAGTATCTTCCCTTCTTGGATCCAAATAGATTCTAGGCGGTTTGTCCTAGGAGCAGATCTCCCTCCGAATGGCACGGGGTTTGTGCATTTCCTCTTCCAGCCAAGGCCCAGAAACTTACACTGAACAGCGAGTCTGTCCGTCTGTCTGCCTTTGAGAGCGGGGCTGGCTGAGTGTAACCCGCACTTCGGCTGCACTCAACTCTTAAAATGATGCATATAATCTTTTGCAGTATGCAACTATGTCAGCCCCCGGCTTCCAAATCATGGAACTTGGCACTTCAGGTATTGATCACAATTCAATTTTGAAAATAACGCTACATCTTCAGGTGGTTTTCCTTTCTCATGTTTGTATTAAAAGAAAAGCTAATAAACTCTATTTTAATTAAAGTTAAAGGTGAATTGTGTGTTTTGTACAGCTGTCTGATTTCATTCCCCTTCACAAGTATGTGGTGCTTTGCAGCTTCTCTCAAGTATGAAAAAAGAAAGACGAACCCCAGGGGGGTGCCTGTGCCAGCCCCTCGCCTTCATTTGCTCAGAGGGAGTTGTGGGGCGGCCTTGTGCAGCTCCCTGGCTATTCCCGCTGGCCCTTTGGATTTAGAATTTGACTCAGGTTGCCCAAATAACCACTCACCAACAGTTTCTTTGCACTTAAATGGCCTTTAAGTAGGGCCAGTCTCTCTGGAGGTCATTTGATGTTCTTTAAGTCCTCCCTTGAGGAGCACTAAATTGGAAGCTACAAGTGACCAGCTCCTGGATTGACTTGTGACCTAATTGCTAATGAGCTTTTCTTTCCTTAGCACTGCCAGGTGCCTTCAGCTTTGTGGGATGGGTCTGGATGCGCTTTGCTGACACATCTGCTTCTGCAAATGCAGCCGTTCAGCTGCAGGGTGCTCGGTACGAACTTGGGGCAGAAATTTACCTTTTTTTGCCAAATGAGGTGGAGGCTCCTCCTGCTGATCCGGGTGGCAAGTGAATGACACCTCGAGCTGGTGGCTGCTTCTGCAATGTATCCTGCAGGAACCTGCTGCTGCAAACTTAATTTTGCCCTGAACCTTAACTGGCTTTAGTGCGACTGTAGCATCACTCAGAGCACATTGTCAATAGCATTTTGATCCATTCAGCAGACGCTAAACAGAGCTCAGCTACAACTCCTTAAGCAAAGAAAAATAGCAGCTCCATTTAACATTTAACACTGTGGTCCCCCTAAAGGAGTTAGATTCTGGAAAACACAGTGGAGCTCTTAGGTAAACAAAAAGTAAACCATACAGCTCCCTTTTGAAGGGACGAAGAGTGCTAGTGTTTCAGAAGGATTACATTTAGGTGGTTCTGCACGAAGATTAACTGAAGGAGCGGGCATGCCCTGTAACTTGCACTATTCTTCATGTGCTGGCAGCACTTTTCTTAAAAAAGGCAAAAGAAAAATAGTAATTAGAATACTGGAATTAGATTGTTACCTACCGCTGCTCACAGGGAAGAGCAACCAGCTATAGGATTGATGTACCTGGTTTCTCTTTACCCAACGGCTGAATAATATTTAATCTACGTTGAGGTGGCCTCTGCCTGCATTCAGTTCGAGGGCAGCACTCTCCATCTGGCAGTAAATACTGTTTGCAGAGACAATAACGACGTTACCCCCCCCCAGCAAGAATAACGTGAGCACCAAGAGGAGCAACAGGAGCCTCACATGTTAGTGGTCAGCAGGGACAGGGGAGTCATGGGGGGGTGTGTGGGCTACGGGATGCCCTTGCCCTTCAGCAGTCCTTCCCTTTGTGTAGGGGACTGTATGTTTTGTTTCTAAGGGAATTTTATGAGAACTACTCCAGCCTCGGTTTGGCAGTTAAGAGGACAGGCACTTCAGGGGTGGAATAAATATCAAGGCCATCGCTTCTTGATAAGAGTATAGGCGTCAAGCATAATCTAAGCAAGCAGAAGAGGACTGAAGAGCAATTGAGGCGAGAGCTTGCACAGGGGGTGGGCAGGGTGAGCTCTGCCCCAGGACCGAGCTGGGATTTCCCACAGCATAACAGGGCGGCAGCACTTGCCGTAACGTTATCTGGGAAAATGACAAACCAAAGAAGTTGTTTGACAATATACAGTGAGTTACAGGATGATGCCAAAGAGACTGTGGTGTGCTCACTAACACCCCCCCACACCACCCCTCATTGGCAAGCTAGGGCGAGAGCATCTAACTGGCTCAACATGGGCTTATTTGTCATAGGATTAGGAAAGTTTCGGGCTGCCTTTGTGGACAAGGCGTTTATTTTAGGTGAAATAACCACTTCAGCTTCTGCTCTGTGGCATTAAAACCTGTTTGAGAAGCCACATGGTCCCCGTGCTGCCAGGCAGTCATTCCCCATGCCCCCCGCCTGAAATTGCGCTGCACCTGCACTGTTCAACCCCAAGGAAGCCAGTGACTGCTGCGAGGGTGGCCTGAGGGGACCGAAGGGGACACGGAGCAGGGGAGCAGCACCAGCATTAGGCTGGGCTGTGCGCGCCCACGCGTGTGCTCACGGAACAGTCCTGCAGGGGATCAGCAAACAGCTGCCTGCACTGAGGGCCCTTCCCTTGCTCCAAAACAGGGGCTCGAGGTGGCTGGGGGTGCCGCCCTCCCAAACTCCTATTTACTGAGGAGCTGAGGACACAGCAGCTTCCTGGGACGCGAGGATGACAACAAGGCTGCCGGCAAGGTGCTGGCCTTAGTCCAAGAGTCAGCGAGTGCCTGCAGCTCCTCAGGGAGAACCTCGTGCCGAGATGGTGCACGTCCCCTCCACACCCCAAAAGAGTTGCCCCACGCAAGACAGGATCAGGCCCTGACAGCGTGTTCTGCCTGTACTTGAGCACGGGGGGGGGGGGCAGATCCCTCGGCCCTGAGGCACCAGGTGAGTCAGGCTGTGCAGCTGTCAGGTTTATCAGGGCTGCGGGAATGCTGCTTCCAGGTAAGAGATCCTATCTAGTGGGACCTGGCTTGTGCCTACACACCTCACTAGATAGCAGAGTCCTGCACCATTAGTCACCGCAGAGCCAGCCTTAACCCCTTGCTGTCCTTCCTAAGGTTGCTCCTCCCAGCACGAGTGAGCGCACAGCAGATGGCAACAGGGACGCTCCAGTCGGCCACTCAAACCCCGCGCAGCGTCGCTCTCAGCTAAAAGCTGTCACCTGCTTGGCCTCAACAGTATCAAAGAGCAACTCTTTAGGGCCTGATCTCAGTGCAAGGCGAGGAACTGATACTGTGCAAACTGCAGAATCCCAATAAAAGTTGATAGTTAACCCCTTTCCAGCAGCGAGGCGCGACCTTGGCCCCTCAAGGAAACGCTGTCGGCGAGGTCACGGGCACATCCAGCCACGGCAGCCCAAGGATTAAACCCGGCTCAGTGCAGAGCGGGGTTGCCGCGCCCAGGCCGGGACACGCGGTGCCATGGTGGGCTATGGCACAGCCCTCCAGCACACGCTTCCTTGTACCCCCCCAGTTCAGTTTGTATAGCAATTAATACTCTAGCAGAAGCAAAAGCAAAGAAAACAACACACACTTTTTTTTTTTGTCCTCATAAATAACTAATCTCAATACTTCTCTTTGAATAAAATTTCTTCAGCTTTTCACAAAATATAATACAGTTATATAAACAACACTCAACAGCATCATTAACGGAAAAGGCAAAAACCAACATGGAAATTGGCTACAGCACACAGGACACATGGCAACAGCTCCTTTCCCCCACCTGCCACTTGTTGCTGAGAAGCCAGGCTCAAACACAAGTTGATTGTATTAACCCACCGTTAGATCAAAGCTGAAAATGCTCTTGCATTTTTCAATAGGCAACGGTTTATAGCTAATCTTGGACTTTTTTTAAAAAAAAGCTTTACACAGTCTGTTGCACTTTGGAAAAAAAAACAACAACCAAACAAACGACGAAACCACCTTTGACATGTTTTTTTGTCCATTGTATTGCATGATGTGTGTTTAGCTGTATCTACAAAAGGCACTATAGAAAGAGAGGAGTCCGGCGAGGGGTGGATTGGAGCAGGTTGCAGTCATTTAATGCCCGTGATTACAGCGCGAGACTCCCCGCAGCGTCCCTGCACCCGACCTGCCTTGCTGCTGAGAACACAGATGCCCCAAACCCGTTTCAAAGGTCACTACGGCTCCTGTATGTACAAACCGAGCTATAATACAACTATTTACAGTTCGTAACGCAACACGGTGCAATCCTGTCCACGGTGCAGCACTGCAACGCGCTGGAGAGAGCAAACCCTGTGTCGCAAGAGCGCTGACCTGCGCGGCTGAGCCGTCCCCGCCGAGCCCTCGGTCCCCGCGCTGCCGGCTGCCCGGGGCTGCTATCCCGGAGACACTCACACAGTGCCCCGGCAATGCCTTTATCAGCACATACGCCACTCAAGCACCTCCTCACTTCCCAGGCTCTGGTTTTAAAACGAGGTGGAAACCTCCTTGACTGAAGTGGTCTGAGGGTGTGGAGAACAACCTCGGATCCCCGCAGCCCTGCGGGAGCAAAGCCAGGAGTTGTTCTGCAATGCTCGAGCGGCCGGGTCACAGTGCCACGCTCGAAGGAGGGCAAAAAAGGCCTGGAGCAATGGCTGGGAAGTTACATACATGATCACCACTTAGGGCAGCGGAAAAAAGAAATAAATTACAAACTGGGTGCTTTCACAAGCAGGCTGAAGCCAGAGGCAGCCACCTCTCACCAGCTGTGCCCCCTCCTGTGCCGCAGCCACAGCCCCTCACCGCGTTTGGCAAAGTTGACAACAGGAACCCCCCCCCATCATCTTCTTACTGAAACCAGCCGTCAGCACCGCTTCATGCCAGGCACCCCCTCTGTCAGTGCCCTGCTGCGCCTGACCCGAGGAAGGGAGAAAGGCTTGGAAAGCTGGAGGGATGGAACACAACTGCTCTGCTGAGTTTTCCTAAAGTAACCGTACACTCTCACTGTTTCCGACAGACACAGCTTTGAAAAAAGCAGCATGGAGTGTTGAAGCTGGCTGGCTGCTAAACCCGGCTGCTCCCCAGGAGCGACAGACTGCCAACCTGGCTCGGAACCCCCCAGACACACACTGCCTGCTGCAGAAGCGCAGCCACTCCTGTAGGGCTGGTTGTGCCACGCTCAGCTGCTGCCACGGCGGGCAGGACAGCGGGCAGGGCGGCAGGCACCCACCTCACCCCAGGCAGCCGGCGTGGCCCGGGGGAGACGCGAGAAACTCACCGCGCTGCAGAGGCGAGAGGTGCGGAGCAGCATCAAGGCCTTCCCAGAGCGCACAGCAGCTCAGGAGGAGGCTGCTCTCGCTGCGGAGCCAGTGGTGCCCCAGGCTGCTTGTGAACGCCGTGCTGGGACAGCCGCCTCATCACCCGAGCAGCCCCTCGGCTCTCCGGCACAGGTTGCTCCACGGGCAGTGGCTGCCCACAGCAGAGCGGTGGGTCGAACCTGGGAGTCAGTGCCACAGAGCTGAGCCCCACCAGCACCAGCCCCAGCCCCAGCCCCTGCCTGAAGAGAGCCGGCATACGCACCCAGGGGAGAAGGGACCTCTGGGGTCACCTGCTCCCCCTGTTCTACCGACAGCCGGGGCCCCGGCTCCACTCCCCCGAGTGCGGGGTGGCAGCTCCTCTCTGCAGCCCCTTCCTGCAGCACCACCACCGCCTGTGAAGCCCCCGGCCCGCACAGCTCCCTCCTCCCACTCAACGTGCTGCTGCCCAAGCGGGGCCAGCGGCACCCCAGAGGTCCCCAGCCCTCTCTGCAACACGCAGCTGTGCCCAGGGGCTCTTGGGACCCTGGGGGCACCGTCAATCTCTGCCTGGGGGGCCCAGGCGCTCGGCAGGGAGGCAGCCCCCGCTCCCTGCTCTCTCTGGCCTCCTCGCACGCCCCAGGCTCTGGCGAGCGGCTCAGTGCCACTGTCAGCACATCGCCCAGGGCCGGGGCCACCCCCCCGCTGCCTGTCACAGCTCTCCCCTTCGCCCCAGCACCAGCAAGACCAGCCCAGAGGGGACACAAATCAGTGCTCGAGGGCTATCTGCCACCTGACCAGCCCACAGGCAGCAGCACCCCAGGACCCCAAACAGGGTGCAACACCCCAAACGGGGCATACACGGCAGTGCCAGGTTCCAGGCCACCCTGTCCCTCTGCACGCACGTCGCTGGCAGCACCTCTCCCTGCCCTGCCTGGGGCCGTGGCTGCTCCGCGCCCTGCAGGTGCACACGCTCAGTCCCGGGCAGCACTGCCACGGTGGGGCTGAGGACACTGGGGGCGGCCCAGCTGCCACCCACTCCTCTGTGGCCCAGGGTCTTTGCCACTCTCTTCTCCCTGCAGCTGGGGTCACCGATGCTCCCTCTGGTCACACGTGGGACAGCGGGACCTGCTTGTGGTAGGAGGCCATGCTGGGCAGCACCGTCCTGCCCGCCAGTGCCGGGCTGGCCTCGCCATACACAGAGGCGCCCGCGGGCTTCCTGGCCCGGCAGCAGCGGGCCGTGAAGCGCCTCCAGGACTCCAGCGTCTTGCCGGACCAGATCCAGACGCCGGACGTGATGCCCACCACAAGGCACATGAAGTACTTGAGCATGAAGACGGCATAGTCAGGCTTGGGGCGGTGAGGGTCCCCTGGGCAGGAGCAGTTCTGCGCCCGCTCCCACGCCTCCCGGTTGTGCTGCTCGTAGATGTAGCAGGCAATGACGATGGTGGCGGGCACGGTGTAGAGCACGGTGAAGATGCCGATGCGGATCATCAGCTTCTCCAGCTTGTCAGTCTTGGTGCCGCCCTGCTTTATCACGCTGCGGATGCGAAAGAGCGAGACGAAGCCAGCCAGCAGGAAGAGGCTGCCGGTGAAGAGATAAACCACCAGTGGTGCCAGCACGAAGCCTCGCAGGTTCTCCAGGCTCTGGTTGCCCACGTAGCAAACCCCGGCCACTGGGTCGCCATCCACGGAGCTGAGTGCCAGCACAGCGATGGATTTGGCACTGGGGATGAGCCAGGCGGCCAGGTGGAAATACTGAGCGTAGCCAGCAATGGCCTCGTTGCCCCACTTCATGCCAGCGGCGAGGAACCAGGTGAGGGAGAGGATGACCCACCAGATGGAGCTGGCCATGCCGAAGAAGTAGAGGAGAAGGAAAACCACAGTACAGAGGGCAGGGCCCGTGGTCTCATAGTGGACGTGGTGGTGCTCCGGGTTGCAAGCCACGCTGGCATGCCCTGCCACCAACCGCACAATGTAGCCCATGGAGACGAAGAGGTAGCAAGCAGAGAGAAAGATGATGGGGCGCTCGGGGTACTTGAAGCGCTCCATGTCGATGAGGAATGTGGCCACAGTGGTGGAGGTGGAAAGGAAGCAGAGGATAGACCAGAGGCCGATCCAGAAGGTAGCAAAGGTCTTCTCATCCTGCGTGAAGTAGGGCTGGTAGCAGGGGATGGCGCAGTTGGGCACCTGCCCAGTCCTGATGCGGTTGTACAGCGGCGACTCCTTGGAGACGGGGATCAGGGGCGATTTGCACTTGCAGGTCCGGCCGCAGTCTGACCCTGAGGGGCGCTGCCCACCGAGAGGCGTCAGGTTTTTGGCCGCATCCTTGGCTGGGCGCGTGGGCTTCCCGAAGAAAGGCGGCAGGGTGGTAGCTTCCGTGTGGTTGTATCCCATGCAGAGCACCTCGGTGTCCCCCAGCACTGGCAGGCTGTCACAGCTCATCCTCTCGGGCCAGGCGAAGCCGTACTGCTGCATGATGGGTGAGCAGCCGGCCTTGGCCCGCTCGCAGACGGAGCGGCAGGGGGGCAGCGGCTTGGTGTAGTCGGGCAGGCAGATGGGGGTGTACATGCTGCAGAGGAAGAAGCGCAGGTCCGGGGAGCACTGGATCTCCACCAGCGGCCAGAACTGGTGCACTTCCAGCCCGGCCTCGTCCTGCGTGTCGTGGTTGAACTGGTTGGGCATGTAGGTGAGGTTGTAGCCGATGCCCTTGCACATCGGCACCGTGATCTCCTGGCACACCAAAGCCTTGGAGGCGGCGCGCCCCGCCGCCGGCAGCCCCAGCAGCAGCGGCAGCCCCAGCACCAGCGGCACCGGCAGCCCCCGGCCGTCCATCGCCGCCGCGCGTCCTACCGCCGCCGCATGCCCC
>VWYH01011057.1:207983-297362 GCA_013399365.1 Pampusana beccarii
CGCCCGGGGCAGCGGCTCCCGCGGCGGCGGAGCGAGCCGGCCCCAGACCCCGCCTGGCGGATCCCGCCCGCCGGCGGCAGCGGCGAAGTGAGAAAGAAGGTGACGGTACCGCCCGAGCGCTCTGCGTCCGCCCCCGGGCCCTTGTCTGCTGCACGGGTCCTGACTCCTTCCCCTCTTGCCCCCGGGCTCCTCCGGAGACCCGGGAACCGGCGACACCGCCAGCCCCAGCAACACGCCGGCCCGGCGCGGCTTCCCCTCGGCGGCGTAAAGAGCAAAGCGGGACGGGGGGAGCGGCTGGGGAGGAGGATGCGGGCGGCGTCTGCGGTGCTGCTACCGCTTCGCCCCCTCCTCTTCGGGCCCTTCAGCCCCTCTCCCCGGGAAGGAACCGGGCCTCACCCCGCCACAACGGGATGGGGGGAAAGGGCGGAAACCCCGGGGGCTGGGAGGCAAAAGGCGTGCGGGGACCCTGCCCGCGTTTGCCTTGCTCCGGCAACCGGACACCAGCCCGGGTACAAGGGTCACGGCAGCAGCTCCCGCTGCCGCCTCCCTCCTCCGTGGGGCAGGGAAACCGGCCCTGCCTCGCCCGCCCAGCGGGCTGGGCGCAGGCAGCTGCGCTACCACATTCCTGGCCTGGGCTCCTGGCGGGCTCGCCGCTCCGCCTCGGAGCCGCAGGAGATGTTCCACAAAGCGCTGTCCTCCCGAGCAGGCGCTGGAGCGCGGTGCGAGTGAATGAAGCCGGAGCCACCGAGACACGCTGCCCGGGCAGACGCCCCTTCCCCACGCTCTGGGAAACGGAGGCTCCTGCTGGAGCTACCGCGGAGATCGTGCTGCCTGCTGAAAGGAATTGTGCACTAGCAAACACCTAAACTAGCAGCCCGGTTTTCAGCAGCTTCCACTGCTCCGGAAGCTCGTGGCACACCGAGGGCACTCAGGAGGACAAACCTGCTTCAGAAGCCAGATTTGGGGGTCACAAGCTGCACCCGCTGTGGCAGTACCCTTATTCTGGCCAAAAAGAAAGGCTGATCCCGAGCCCTTGCACAGGAGCTCCTCACTTCTCCTCAATGGATGCGGATGGAAGGGCAATTTGGACCAAAGTACTCACATCCAGCACTGGATCTGGTTCTGCTTGAAACCGCTAATCAGGACACCCACAGCACATCCCAGACAGACACAGCTCACACTCAGGTCTGGTGCTGGGGAACACCAGCACCCAAAGTCTCGTGCACCCAAGATACTCCCACTTGTGTCCAGAGCCCAGAAAGCAAAGGCTCAGAGCGGGACTCTGCTCACGCCTTCCTCCCAGAGCTAAAATCTGGCTCTGCGGCCAGTGGCTCTTGTGCCTATCGGCAGAGCGCTGACTTCTGCTACCACACACCGAAGTCCTTGGGGATTTTAAGGCCAGAGACCTCATTCTGACCTCCGAAATCCTCTCTGTCTACAAGTGCACCCAGCCTAGGCATGCATATCATTTGGCACTGTCGACCTTGATGCTTAACAACTGGTTTTTAAAAGGCAAAAAAAAGCGACTCCCTATACCTCTTTGCTTCACACTTTTAAGTTTTGCCTGCAATAAAGCTATACAGAAGAGAATTACAAGTCACGTGTTCCTTTGAAACACAGTGGCCTATCCCCGTAGCAGGAATCATAACTTTTAGTTCTTCCCAACAATGAGTTTCTGTGAACTAGCAGCCCAACAGAAAGCAATCACAGACAGTTTCATTATGGCTTTCAGTTGATTATCCAAATTACAGCTGAGAGCAGAAGGCAGCCTTTTTATTATCATCATTGCTGTACAATTAGAAAATGCTGATGAAGCTCCACAAAAGCAGAAATTCTCTTTTTTCGCTGCTATTTTTTCATTTTTATAAGTGTTCCCTTGGTCAATATCTTGGTTTGATTTGACACACAATGGGGAACTGGTATATAGGCGGGAAGGGAGAAGATAAGAAGAGGAAAATGGGGCAGCTCTTCATTTCAGTTAATCTATCAACTCTTGTAGCCTGGTTCAGGTTACACCACTCCTCCAGATGTATCTAATTCTTACAGCCTGGCTGTAAATAATGCTGTATTTGCTACACTGGGGACACATAAAACCCAATTAAGAGTCAGGTAGACATCTGTTGGCTTGCTCTGTGCTTCTGTTTCCTTTTTTCTTTTTTTATGAATACGTAGCAGAGCAACCAGAACAGGATTAAATATGGTGGAAATCCAAGTACAGTTGATAGCTTGTTATTCATCTCCACAGTACAGTATCAGAGTACAGTGCTTTACTTGCACCCAGCACTATCAGCGACAAAAGCTGTGCCTGCACAAAACCTAACATGCCACACCCTGAAGACGAAAGACAAAGTGTTTCCCATCCCTAAGAACTTGCTATTGTTGTTTAAAACCTCTACAAATTATTAGGAAATCACCTTACCTTTAATCTGTGTGCAGAAGCGTTCATGAAGCTCCACCATGCTAGGCAGGTCTGCTTGGAGGTCTAGTTAGTCTCTTCTCATGACTCCAGCTCACAGGATACGGGCACGGGCTGATAATGTGTCCTCACAGACATACCTTCCACCTGTTGAGGCATTTTCAGCTGGGATGCAGCAATTTCTGGTAGGAGAAGAAAGTTAAAAAGTGGAAATTATTTCTCTGTTTGGTTCTTTCGCTGCTGTATTGTCAGCCTACACTGTTTACCTGGACAAACTGCCTTTGTGAAGGTTACTGTGACTTTTAAAAGCCTTTAGAAAAGGACTAAGTGAGCTTCCTTTGTAAAGACCAGCTGTTGCCCTTGCCCTTGTTAGAGAACTTGGTAGACTTTTGCAAAGAGTTTTTCACCCCGGCTCTGGGCAGGGACAAAGCTGGGGAGCACTGATCTCGCTCTGGGCTTTGCCTCTACCAAAGCAGGGCTGGAACCTCCTGCCCCTCTCGTTGTAGGACCAGTGAGCCACCCCTGGCCCTTGACCCTTCTTGCCCGCAGAAGCAAATCCTGGTTTTGCCTGTACTGCTGACATGCCTCCAGCTCCTGGGAAAGGAGTGGTGGGGGTGACTGAAGGCCCCTGGTGCTGGCGGGCAGCCTGCCAGTCACCCCGGCTGGAGGCTGCGCTAGCTCAGGCACTGCTCGAATTAGCAGTGACCCCTGATAACGAACTGCTGGAGTGAGGGGGTGCTGGTGACCACGGAGCGGACCGCAGCAGCACCAGACTGGCAAGGCTGTGCCCCACTGCCTGCTGCAGGTGCAGGGATGGACAGCCGTCGTGTTTGGCGTCACGATGTGCCAGCTCCAGCACAGCAGCCCCACCGTGTACTGGTACAAAAGGAGATGGATTTTTCCCCTGCGCACAGGACGCGGCTGCACGCTGCGTCAAGACAGGCGTGTTTCTGCTTTGACCCGCGAGGCCGTGGGCTGCCAGCATGGCAAACCCCAGCACCAAGACTGACCTGGTGTAATTAGAGCTCCTGAATAAGTTACCAAGGTCCCTGCTGCTCTGCAGGCAGGAGGAACAAGGCAGCTCTCAGCCCTTCACCAGCAGGCAGAGCAGAATGAGAATCACCTGAACCCTACTGAAGTGCAATAGCAGCAGGGGCAAACACCTCCTCATGTGCCCGGAAGACTTAAAAGCTGTGGGCTGGGGACAGGAATTCCAATTTAAATCATTTCAATGCTTTTCACTGTGGATGTCTTGTTGAAATTCCCTTGAAAATCCTAACCTACATCAATACTGTTTGTTTTTATATATAGCTGTACAATTAACATATTGCAGAAAAACAAAACCATGCCAAGCTGCAGCCACATTCAAAAAGCTACATGGGACTAGACAACTTCTGAGCGAATTAACGTGAAATCTGATTTCCAACAGTGACACAGGCTTCAGCAACATCTGGCAGAAGTGCTGCAGTTGATTTTCTTGGGGGGCATATTGCAGCCTGAGACTTTCCAGATACGTAGTTTTTGAAACACATCACACAGTGCTTTTGCTTCTTTTTTTACCTTTTTTTTTTTTTACATTGGCCCTTGAAAAGAAAACAGTCCCCATAGTGAAGCTGACATGATAAATTAGTACGGCCCTGGCAAAGCCCTCACTCTTCATTTGGCAAATACTTATTTATGGACTTTCAAACTGTGGCTTATGTAACAACAGGGTGAGTGACTTTCAAAAAACCTCCGCCATGTATTGACCTGATAGAGCCTAATGGGTCCTTCAGAGCAATTAGGATTTATTGTGTTAGCATCTATTGTGTATAGAGACCATTTTAAAAACATGTGTTATTTACCCAGAAGGCAGTAATGACTGTTTAAATACACAGCTAGATTGTTTCTGAAATGCTTGCTGCTCTACACATTGCAAAGAAGTTACTCCAAGTATTTTTCAGAGTTAAATACTTTGCTCCGCTGAGATTTCCAAGCAGGGTGATTGTACCACGCATGCATTTGTATGCTTACAGCTGTAAGTGAATTGAGCTCTCAGGAAAGCTGCCAAATGAGCAACCTTGAAGCATGAAATGTGAGATTTTTTTCTTGACCAAGGGGCCAGTGCTCACCTCTCCAGCGGTCTGAGCAGCTCAGGTCACTTCCCAGCCGAGGGAGTACGGCTTTTCCCATGAATCACACAAGTCTTGCCCTGATCTGAATGTCCAGCCATGGTTTCCAGCACGGCACATCTCTCTGTGCATGTGAGGTGGGACCACCACCGCTTCCCTGGAACCTACCGGGGCTGGCATGCAAAAATGCAGCTGTTGGCTTCTGAACAGGGGCGCACATTTGAGAAGCCCAACCCCTCGGCAGGCACGAAGGAGCACATCAAGAATTATTATATCATAGAAGCACTTGATAACTCATACATATAATAATAATATAGACTAATTACTGCTTGCTTTATCTTCAGACTAATGCTGTTTTGATCGACGCCATCTCTAAATAGGTATGATTTGTATTCCCTTTTTCCTTCGCTGTGAGAGACCTTCAGGGTGAAACTGCTCAAAGCAGTTCAGCTTCGGCACAATGCTTTCCCTGATCTGCCTCAGGTCACAGCCTTTGGAAATTGTTTCTATTTGCTTGTTTTACACTGAAATTAAAATAATACCTGTTATAGTTGCAGTACTTCGCTTCCAGGGACAAAAGTACTAAGCAGTTTTCTAATCGAGCAAAGAGAGACAGGTTAGAGGAACCTCTGGCTGAAAACGTTGTAGCAAATACTCTGGAGTTAGGATGCAAGTTTGTGATGGCCAACCTGCAAAATCCTCTGGAGAAAACACTCAAGCAGGGCTGAAGCTGCCTGAAACTTGCAATTTCTGTTTTGTGGAAAATTCCAGCATGAAAAAACAACGTAAAACACACCAGTTTGTGCCAAACTGGGCGAGCTGCCCACACTTCTAAGAAATCCTGCAGCATCAGGAAAAGCCAGGAGGTTTCCTGACACAATGTGGACAACTCCAAGAAGCCCCCAGCCTGGGGAGGCCTTGGGAGCCGCGGACACGGAAATCCTGGGGTGCCTGGAGCCTGCTGGGAAAACGGGCAGATTTGGGCCACAAATCAGCCTGGTGAGCGCTTTTCCCTCAGGTCCCGCCTGGCTTTCAGAGAACACCACTCAGTCAAAACAGAAATGTTTCCAAGAAGCTGTCTGTGCTGAACTGGCCCTTTACAAAGAAACTGCTATCAGTTATGAACACCTGCGGTTACGGGTGGTCTCTCCCGGCCTCAAAATTCTACAAATTAGTGAAAAACGCAAGATAAAAACTGTTTCTGTTAAAAGCAATTTCAGAATTTGTTCAGAATAGTTCAAACCCAGCCTGGCCTTTCCTGAAAATACAAAGTTTCATACAATCAAAATAGGTTTCAAACACATAAACTGCTTTGACTGCATTTTTCACTAACCTCTCAAGACGCTGTGATCAAAATCTTCCAGATACAGTGATTCTAGACCCTCTTGAGCCAACCTTACGCGTTAATCTTTATTTCCAGAAATTGTTATAGACCTGTCCTCTGGAAATTGGACTCCTTTACGACGTGCCACATTGCCTGCTCAAGATCAGAGGCAATCAAAAATCACACACCACTTGAAAGCTTTATCCTGTATGTGTACTCATCTATAGTACCCTAGAAGGTTCATGTGCATTACACATGTGGTGTTTTCATGAACCAGTAAGTATCAAGGCCAGAGACCTCCTGAAACAATGTTCTCTCCCTGACCTTTCAGGCATCCTTGCTAAGACCGGGCACTTCAGATTCCCCGTATCTGCTTTTGACATCCTTGAAGCGCTTGACACGAGGCTGGAGGAACATTTGGAGCTAATGCTTAGTGAGTCGTGTCATTCACATCGAATGAAACAAATTAAGTTGAAATACAGATTTAAATCCCTGCATAATCAACAGTTATTGGACACAAGTAAAAAGAGACAGAAACAGATGAAAAGGCAATTAGCACTAGCTGGAACTATCCATGTTTTGATTACTTTCTTCTGCAAGTCATTCACGGGATAATGTAATGCACAGGTCAAAGCGATTTTGGAAAGGATGTTGCTAGCAACCTTCACACTCGGGCATTAGTTAGACGTGAAGAATTAACACATGCAAGTGATCCACAGAGCTCAATCTTAAATAGCAGCAGCTTTAGCAGAGAGCAGTGTTACAGAAGTGGAGCACATCAAGAGATTTGCTGGGCAGAAGAAGGAATCCATTCTCTAAATCCTGTAGCTCACTGCTATGTGCAGCACCATCAAGCACACAATGATCTTACCCTGCTTGGGATATGTCCTGGTGATCAAGAAAGTGCTCCAAAATATTTTCAATCCTACCACAAGTGTTAGCACTGGGTTGCCAAAAATCTTGGATGACCAGGTTGTACAGTCTTTTTACGGGCTCTTTTTACCAAATGGATACAATCAAACTGATTTTGTACAAGCAACAAGCTGCCAAAAAAGGTTGCACAACTGCTGCAGAGACGGGGTTCACAGAGGCCAGCACCTTCCTTATGGCATGAAAATAGTGGAGTAGCTTGGTTCAGCTTTTTGCTGAGAGAAGCCTGTCCAGAATTCACTCTCTGTGTGTATTTCCCTTTGCTGGTGAAATTAAGTGTTCCACTACTTGGGACAAGGGGGCAGCTGAGCCCTTGTCTGTGCCTCCCACAAGCTGGCACTGCCAGGCCCCCGCGGTCACAGCGCCCTGGGGCAGACGGGACCTCACCCGGTGCACTTGGAGAAATTGCTGTGCAAGCTTCCACCACACAGCTTCATTATTTGCCCCTCACTGTGCGAGGTGCTGAATGTACCTGCAGTACAAATGGCTCTCAGGTTGAGCAGGAGAGGAACACAAGAAATGGGAGGAAAGAAGAGATAATTCTCCCTGCTTTTGCAGACAGAAAAATTCTGTGATTTGCCCTTATGGCCACACAGAGCTGGGAAATCACCCCTTCAGTCCTGAGCTGGAAAAAGACCATTCTGGCTCCTGCTGCAGAGACGCTGCTGTTTCCATTCCACTAGAGCACATCAGGCTGACAGCCTCGGGCACTACGCTGCAGGGATGCGAGGCTGCGCGTCCATTCAGTCAGGGCCAGACCGATTGTCCTGGAGACAAAATCCCTTTCTGGTTGAGGGGCAATCAGGAGGGGAATGAGGCCAATGCCTTACCTGGGCTGGCCAGGCTGCAGGCGGACAGGACTAAACATCCCTCTCTGGGGGAGGAAGGGAGAGGGCAAGGTGAGAAGACAGTGTAATCCTTTCAGCTGAGACTCTGCCAGGGGTGCTGCTAATTAGCAGAGGGAGGACGTGTTGTGGCTGGTGAGAGACAGACACGTTCCATGTTGTGAGACTGCGCCTTCAACCAGCTCTATCTGTGAGACACGTTTGCTGTGAGCTCCCTGATCATGTTTGCATTGCGGGAACGGTCCTGGCAACGCCAGCCGAGTCCTTGATGCCTGCTGTGCTGCCCTCAGCCTCGTGTGAAACCCATGATGGGATTTTGGATGGACCGAAAGTCTCAGTTATAAATCCTATTTTCACTGTTCTAACACAATCAAACCTGTTTTGTATAGACACACACAGTAGCCGTGGCTTCCAGGTCGTGGTAAAGATGTACTGGAGCAGCAACTACATTTCCTAAACTTACTTAGGTATCTTGGAGAGAGTGTTGTACCTGTAGCTAACAGAGGAAATGAGCAGGTATTTTCATATATTCTCTCTCAAAGAGAGACAGTGGTCCAGAACTGCATGTGTATGTGTACATATGTGCATATATCAGTTTCACGCGCTGCAGTTTGGAAACGTTTCCAGCAGAGACTACCAAATTTCATCAGTTGCTGTCTGGTCTAATTTATACTGAGCTGAATCCACAAGAGCCCAGTTTAAGTTGGTGGGGTTGTGTGTACTTGTGCTTGAGATCAGCAGCTGCTCCAGCACCCCTGTATCCAAGGAGAGCCAAAATGCAGCAAACTAACCACCAGGCCCTGCAGCTTTCTTCCATAGATTTTGTTTAGATTCCCTGACAACATAAAAGGAAAGGATCCATAATTTTGTGTGCCTGTGTCCTTTCCATTTGGGCAAAGATGCCCTGAATTTCTCCTCAATACTTAAGCACATTTATGTGAAGTCAAACCTGCCTTTCGGGTCTTTTAGCTTGGCATATTCCTGAGACACAGCTTACTGTTGGGCACATAAGCTCCTGACTAAACCTAGTAGGAGCAGTTCAGGAGATGAGCTAATCGCAGCAACAAGCTGATCTCTACACAAGTAGAGATTAAAGTTATTCGACTGCACACTAATGCAGCCACCCAAGACAAGCCCAAGCTGTGCTGAGCCAAAATGTGCTTTAAGAAATTCTGTACGTACCAGTGAAGGCCTTAGCATGACTGAGAGCTGGCACAGAAACGAGAGGAAAGGGTGGATGCAGGTGCTTGTTTGCATTGTGCAGACTTCCGTGGAGAAGGGAGGGCAAGGTTTGGTCTTCAGCCTGAGCAGATTTCCCACTGCTGACAGAGCTGCTATCAGGCCTTTCCCTAAATAAATCGTAAAACCTGTACAGGTGATTATTTTACAAGCAAAGAGGGAAACAATGGAAGCAGAAGAGAACAACAGCAGTGACCTCCAAGGCTCTCTGGAAGGATGAGGGACTGGCCATGGACAAACACAGCCCAGCCACAAGCTGTGTCATGCCAGGCTGCAAAAAGGGATAAAGTTGCTTTAAAGGTCCTTGACACGGGCACAGGGCTGATCCCAAAACCATCCCCCTGTGCCTTCCTCTGGCTGCCAAGTACCTCCTGTAATTGGCTACAAGCTTTAGAGAATGAAATCCAATTTACCTGCCACAAAGAAGGGCTGGATGGGGCCTCCCCAGAGCGTGGTGGGTAAAGGAGGGCTGCCAGTTCCCATCCCCGAGCTGCTCCCCTCCTGGCCGGATCCGGAGGGAAGGGGGAAGGGGCAGCGGTGGCAGTAAGCGCAGGAACAATTCACTGGAGAGCCACGGCGCTCTTTGCAGTTTGCCCACTAATTACTATTAAGCCCTGGTTCCTTTTTGTGTTCCAAGGGGCGGCTTCAATGTGGCACTGCTTCTTGGGCCTTTCATGCGGCTGGGCTAAGCTCTGAATAGCAGACTTGTCCCCCCTCCCACTCTTGCTACCTCTCTCTCTCTCCCTTTTTCTTCCCCTCTTTTGCTTTTCTGATAGTATTTTCTGTCCATGTTGTGTAAGGCCCTAAATGAATCTTGACTGCCCCTACGGCCGACTGGAGACGCACAAAAGCGGCCCATTCCAGTGGCCACCGCGCCATTGTGTGCCCGAACAATGCACTAATTGGCGGTGACAATTGTGCGGCTGAGGAGGAAGAGGGGGCCATGGGGGGGGCCATGGGTCTTTTCCAATCAGTGAGGCTGGTCAACAAAAAGGAGTGTGCGGAGCGAGAGACATGCTCTACTTGGCGTCTCCTGCGTGCACTTCCCAAGAAGTTTGCTGCAAGGTCCCTCCCAAATTCCTATGGAGAAGCATAAAGCGAATAATTTTAACGGGTGGCTATGCAGAGCAGGAGATGTGCGAACTAAAAGGCTCATCTCAATCTCCCAGGTTGTCTCACCATCGCAGAGGCTGAAGAGCTCATGTGATGAGGACACCACTGAGATATTAAGGGGAAAAGATCACACACAAAGGCAAGGTGACGCTGGTGCTGCAGCACTCTGCTCTGGGTACACGTGTGAGGAGTGTGCCCACCTCTGACTGAACTGAGCTTAAAATCCTCTTGTTTTGCATGAGGACTGTGGGACACAAGGACAAGGTGTCCTATAGTGCTCTGCTGGGCTAGGTGGTGGTCCTGTGGAGCTGGAGCCTGCGGTGCTGTTGGGAGTAGGGGAACGCACCTGGGCCACATCTTCGGGACCAGCTGAGCTGCGGACAAGGGAAATGAAAGGGACATCAGGTGCCACGGGACTGAGGCTGTTTATTGTACTGTGACCCTGCCCAGGACTCAGAGGGAGGGACCAACCCAGTCTCAAACTAAGATATGGCTGGAGTGAGCCTATGGAGATTGCTGCCCTGGTGTGAAGTCAGCCCCGGAGTCTGGAGGGTGATGTATCTGATGAATGAGGGACAGATCACTCTACTCCTTGGCTTTTAAGATAAAATCTGGGACAGGAAATGTCATGGGCAATGCTTCTGAAAAAGAAGCCTCATCCAGTTGCCTAGGCTCAAAATTAATTCAGACAGTTGAGAGATGTTGGGTAAGATGCTTGAGCATCCAATAGCCCATATCAGCTCCCCCAGAGAACAGTGAAGACCAGCAGCTCTGGAATGCTCTGGTTCCTGACAGGGAAAGCAAGGCAAGCCAGGCAGGCAGCAACACTCAGGTTTATGAAAAGCTCTGAAATGTCCCTTCTCGACAGAGATGCTTCTCTTTTTTGAAGCTGGCTGATTTTTGAGCAGCATTGTCCAGAGCAAGGCCAGGAAGCAGGCAACTCTCCCATCCCTTGCAGGACAGCTGTCCGACTGCTATGGTGGAGAACACTTGTGCTAAACACTATGATGGAAGAGAGAATTACCTCTTGCATCTGGAAAGAAGCAGGAAAATACCTTTCAATATAGTGGTATCTAACCAGTGCATATAGTAAGCACCTCTAGTGGAAGAGCAATACTTTTCTGCAGCAAGACTAACAGGTCCCCCATATCAGCATGGCTTGGAGGGGAAATCTTGCCACAACCTCATGAAGAGCAGAGCAAATGAGCAGGGAGGACAAACTGGAGCTGCAGACCCACGGACAGACAGGCACTGTGCCTGGATCTAAACTCCCTGGTGCTCTGACTGATTGGGACTGGCATTTCAGTTTGGTGCGCTACATATAAACACTGAGCTCAGCTGCAAAGTCTGGTTCTGGAGCCAACACGTGGAGGGCAAGCGTACTGTGGATTACCAGGGGTGTTGGAGGAGGGCCTTATATAGTGAAACTTCTCTGCCTCCCCTTTGTCCTAAGTCCTTTGCAGAAGTACTTTATTGTTTTATGACAGTGCAGTAACACTTGACATAAATCTCTAAGCACAGCAACAATGTCAATACTGTGTAAATACTTACAGCGGAGACCCATATTTTACTATACTTTTGCCCTCTTTTACCTGTTAACATCCAGGGTTAACTCTGTGCTAGATGCACACGCATTTTGCAAGGAATCTGCCAAATTCATACACTGCTACAGCTCATGTCTGTAGCAAACTGCAAACTTTCAAACCTTCAAACTGCAGCTTTCACTGGAGTCAGCAGAGCTTGTATCTGCTTAAAGGATCAATCATGCTGTGTGTTAAATCAGAAATGAGCACTCTCCAGAAGTGCAAAGTCCAAGCCAGAACAGGACATTTTGCAATATGTACACAACAAACACCCACCAGTGTCACAAGCAATCGTGTGCCAATGTCTGATGACAGAATGGTTCAACGTTCTCAGTTTTTCCAGCCTAACCTTGCTCCAGCAGGAGTCTGTACCCCCTGCTCTCAGAAATCAGTGGGATTACTCGCAGGGCAAGGCACAATTCGGTGGAGAGACACTCATCATGTTTCATAACGTAGTGGCTGCACTTCAGGTACCTGCCTGCAGTGCCAGTCACAAATGAGATTAACTTGTAACCTTCAGTACTATGAAAGTACTTTGGACTGAACTGCTCCATGCACACCAATTACATCTATTACTTTCTTACACAGATTCAGTAACCTGCACTTTCTTATTTTTAAACAATACTTAACTTTACTAACAATTCCTTCCTACCTGTAAATACATCATATTGTACCAACTTTATAAACACCTGGAAACTTTCAAGTCAATGAAAGTTCATCACTTAACACAAGCTCTTATCTGACTTCTCGTTTTCCAGACGAGCCTCACAACTTCATTTTTAATATCCGAGGCTAATGCCTCAAACTCAATTATAGAAAATCAAAAGTCACCTACTATAAACAGCAGATTGACTTTTTAGCATGTTTTACAGCTTCAATGCCAAGCTTTATATTTGTCTACGCTTACAATGGTTGGAATTTATTCCTGCTTGCCTTGGATACTTTGGTTTTACTTGTGACACCTGATTATCTGAGATGCTTTTCACCACCTCCTCATAGCAGTAACACTGAGGCCTCTAGATGGGACCACTATTTTGGAGAGTATTTAGTTAAACCAGAGCTATTTTAAAAAGACTGTTCAGAGCTTTGTACTCACACCCATGGAATATTTTCGTTTGTCTTCAGCATGCTTTTTCACTCAAAAGGTATGGTAAGCCTCAGAGCTGGAAGGTCCCGCTCCATCCCTAAGGAAAGGAGGAGGAAGCTAACTCCATTTGGGTTAATCTGTTACCGTGCTGTAATCAGGATTGTATCATACATGTTATGGAAAAGGCAAAAGAAACACTGTTTCCTTGAGCCTGGAGCACAGTTCTGCACAAGGAGCTTGTACCATTTAATTTATTTTAGACAGTGTCCTCAGGACACACAAACTTGTGGAAACTGTCACTTATTCCCAAAAGAAGAGCTGCATTCCAGTTCTACCACCTTTTAGAAAACCAATCAACTTCCCGTATTAAATCAAATACTGATAATTTTGGTCTAAGAGCTAGAAGGGTAACTTTAAAAAAATGTCCTGACCCTCAAGATCTGGAGCTTGGCATGATATGGACTATAATACCACTCATAGGACTTGGCCACAGGGGATGATGAACTCTCCTGGCTCGACCTATGGTGAAGCATTTAACATGCAACGAGAACATGAAAGAACACAATTCAACAGACTGGCTGTTGGATCTAAGGGGTTATAAGATTTGCCCATGATCTAATATTCCCAAACACGAGCTTATATGGTTATAAAACACTGCCTTGTCCCAGCAGCATGTCCCATCAACCACGAAGAGAACCAGACAGGTGGACACGCTGTGAGTGCCACTCTGTCCCCCTTGCTCAGCATCAGAAACAAATGCCATTTTGCTACTGGTTTCCAAGGGAGCTGGAGGGCATGCTGCAGTTCATAGTCTGGTATTTTCTGTGGCCTGCTGCGTTACAGACGAGCAGATATATAAATACATAAATGGTTAACAGAAACAACCCAAAAAGCATGGCTTTTGGGGGTGTGCATGCAGGAGTTCAGAACAGGGCAGCCAGTGTAAGGTTTGAGTGGCAGAGCCACGCTGCACTGCAGGGCACGGCTTTCACATAATGCCAGTGTACAACGGGCAGAAAAATCCCACCACTTTAGCTCCCGACTGAAACCAAAGGAAACATCGCTAGAAACTCCAGCCCCAAGTTGCCCATGACAGCTACCGGAGTATGTACTTTCAGCAGCTCATTTTAGTGATGGTCTGTACACTGTAACAGAGCACAACAGGGAGGCTGGGATGGGGTAAGGAGAAGAGAAAAAGCTGTGTAAATACAGCCACAAGAGGACAGGAAAAAAAAAAACCACAACAAAAGTGTTCCCCCCATGGCTCTCTAGACCCCACAGTCTCTGTGTTGATGCTTTTTTCCACCATCTCTCATAGTGTGAAGTGAGGAGGGGAGGTAGCAGTGAAAGGGGAAGGAGACATCGTAACGGAATTTGCTCACCTTGTAAAGTAAATAAGGAAGAAGAGAAGGTCTTGCACACGGTTTTCTCATGCAGCTTGTGCGGTCTCAGTCAAATATTAACTCGTCTCCTGCAGCCTATTTCATCACAGGGATGAAGTCCAAAGGTTCCTGCAGGAGAGAGGATTGACATTCCCGGTGCACTTCTGCTCTTTCTGAGGAGGGGCAGGAGGGCAGTGAGGGATTGGACACATCCTTCTTAAAGGCCATGAGAGCATGGGGCTTGGTGTGGACTTCTCTGGGCACCCTCAGGCTGGAGGTTTAGGCCCATGAGCTCCACCACAGCTCAGCTCTTCAGTCCTTACAGTCACCAAACCCACAGCTCCAGGGAGGTGCAGAAGCTCCTCATCTGGTGCGCTGGAAGAAGCAGCCCAGAAAAGCAGGAATCATGTCTGCTCCTGCCTCCGTCCGATGGAGAGCCCTTACAACACGGGCAAAAACCTGCCCTCCCAGCCCGCCGGTGGTCCCTTCTGTCCAGCTGGGAGATGCCTCCCTTGCTCAGGATTCAAGGCCCTGAGCCTGGTCCCTTCTGGCAGAGGTCAAGGTGACAGCCACGCCATGGGGAGCTGCCTCCTTGTGCCTCCAGGAGCTCAGGATCCAGAGGTGCCCAACAACAACAGCTCCCAATAACCTGCCCTGGGAGCTGGTGGGGCTCAGCACCATTAAAAGTCCAGGCATTTGTGGCTTTCCAAAAACCTAAAACTTTTCCAAAAACTTAAGACTTTTAAAAAAAATGTAAAACCTTCCAAAAACTAAAGAGATTTAACTGGGAATCCAAACCCACAAAGCCTGATGCAGTCATTGACAGTATTTCCAGACACCTCCTGGCTCAGACCCAGTAACAGTAAGTATCATCATCTGCTTAGATTTGGAAGACTTTCACCAACAGATCAGGATTTTTAAGCAAACCAGCACTCTTTCAAAACTTGTCCTACCCCCCAGAAGGCAAATTAAAAAGGACAAATAACTTTTTTTTTTTTTAGTGTTTATTGAGAGTTGCCTTTATACAGGAGGGACTGGTGCTCTGATGCTGTCACAAGTGAACCCAAATAAACCCTGCTCAAGTGTCAACAAGCAATTCAGCTCACTGAATTTAAATTATAACATCATTATACATCAATAATAAATTAAGACTGTTGCCTAGTAGTTGCAGATAATTTTAAAAAATCCTTGTCAAAAGTAAAAAAAACAAAAACAAAACCCACAAGAACAATGAAACACACATAACGATGTTGCAAATAAGTTACTAGAGTGGCATACACATGTAAGGGTTTTCTAAAGATTCAGAGTGCGCTGCTAGTGATGCTAAAATCCATTGCAATCCATTTTGCTCGTGAATTCTTACTTCTGCCCAGCTCAAGTACAGAATGGACTGGTATAAGGTAATCTGATATCACAGGTGTCAATGCCAGTAAAAATCAGTCTGAAAACACACTTTAGTTTAAGCAAGATCAACTTTGTAGATGAGTACATAAGCAAAACTGAAACAATCCTTTTTCCACCAAAACAACACTGTGTATTCAAGATTTTATATTGGTTTAACATGTGGATTAGACATGAATAAATAAATGAGCCACTGACATTTGTGCACATAGACAAGGCCTAATACACTTTGGTCCTAGACAGCTGATAGCTTCCCAGGCCTGGATTTCTCTGATGCTGCCCACAAGTGGCATCTTTGTCATCTGGATTTAATGACCACGCTAAGGAATTCAGATGAAATTGGCATTTTAAGATACCACCCAAGCCAGTGTGTGCACACCAGGGTTTTCAAGTAAAAAAGGACTTCGAACATGATCATCTGAGCTGTTCCAGAAGGGGCCAAACTGCACGTGTCCTGGTCCTGTATGATGCCCAGTGCTTGCCATGATTACATGTGCGCAGCTCCTGAAGGTCTCGCATAAGCACAACCACATTTCTGGCTGAAGAGAAGCCCAGCTAGTCTCCAAAATACAGGTAACAAACCCCAGTGCCATACCCCTGCTATCCCTTCTCATATTTCTCTCTCAAAGCACAGATAATAACAAATGTTATGGTCATCACTCCCTGGGAACCGCCATGAGCAAGGATTTCAAGCTCCAGTGCCAAACACGCTGCATCACGGCAGAGCATTCCTGACAAAATTCTTCACTTCTGAAAATTTAAGGCACCAAATGGAGCAAAAGTGAGGGGTTTCCATGCAGCTTGGTGTCTTCAGAGCTGGTATACGCAGCCTGTAGAGCTCACTTCGTAAGGGCAGAGCAAGCAAACTGATTTACTCAGCTGCCCCTGCAAAAGAGCGTGCGCAGCCAGGGGAGAGTTTCATTTTAAGCCTGCAAGTTAATCAAACAGCAGATTCAATCAGGAAATCCAAAACAGGAAGATAGATGCTAATACACAGCACTGTAAGGCACTCCTACTGGGAAGGGAAAATTGGAAGGCAAATTACAGGGGGAAGAATGAGCAGACTCAACTGGTTCAAAAGCAACACAACGAGCTATGAAGCTCCAAGTCCAGCTGTAGGCTCAGCACCGTGAGCAACGACAGGGACAGTGAGAGATGAGACTGGCTTGCAGCTGAGCAGCAGAAAACAAGAGAGATTATCATGATTATTCGATTACATTTCTTTTATACAGATCAACAGTCAACTGCAATCCAGGCTGTGACCTTGGGAAGCCCAGGAGACTCGGTGGCTTCTGTCGCTGCAGGGGGAAAAAGCAAAATAAAACTGCAGCTTCCCTATTTCATTGTAAACAAACACCCTCTGCTTTTGTGGTTTTTTTGTTTTGTTTTTTGTTTGTTTGTTTTTTGTTTGGTTGGGTTTTTTTAAAGTATTTCACGACATTATCATCAAACCATTATAACACTCACAGTATCCTGATATTAAAAAAAGCCTTGACAAGGGAGCTCCAGAGGTACCCTGACAATTCACTCCTAACAGGGTCATCAGAGCCTGTGGAGTATTGTGAAAAACAGATGTTCCTCAACAAAAAGGACCTTCTCTCACTTATGTAGGAAACCCTCACAACTGCTAATTCCTATCATCCCAGCAATGAGCTCATATGGGTATGTGCCAGCCAGGACATTGTGTCACACCACGAAACCATCGTTTTCCATCACCTAAGACAGTCAAAGAAAAGTAACAGAAAGATCCAAATTTCTATTTTTATAGGTTGATAATATAAAAAAACCAGCTGTGGTTTGCATCCCCTAGGTAGGTCCTTACTCCTCATTAAAGGAAAGTTAGAGGGTCAGGATAAATAGGAAAAAAGACTTGAATAAGGATCTCTACAGTGGCCTAGATTGAAATAATCTCAGACTAACTAGAGATGGGAAGTTTCTAAGTAGTCACAGAAGGCCAGGCTATAGTCCATTGCAGTGAAGCACCCTATTTCTACACTGATTACAAGCTCTGTACAAGCAATAGCAGTAACTGGATGTACAGATCAATTAATTCCTGCTCTGTCAGCTATAAAAGCACCTTCTCTGTGGAGACAAACAGTGTGTTTTATTCTTGATTCACAATGAAACGCTATTGTTCAAATTTACTTCATGTGTGGGTAGGATGAGTAGTAGAAGTACCAATACATACTAACATGTAGTTTCACCTGTGTGTGTGGGGTGAGTTGTGCAGTCTGGAAAGGCCCCGGTCCCTACTGCATTGGCACCTTCTGAGGGCAGGATCGAGCCTTTCGTTATGCTTACAAAAGGCAGTGACAGACGACTTTCCCTTACCTGTTCATATGGAGTAACTTTTTTTGGATAGGAGCTAGGCATCCCTGAGAGGAAAGCATCTTCCACATTACAGTCTGCTCCTATAGCTACCGTGATATATTACTTTTCCATTTTAGGAACTGGCTTGTTTACAACAACATCGGATTTTAAAGAAATGAATCGGATCTATATTGTACAGTATCCTTACATAAAGCTTTGGGTGCTACCAACACGCTCTCTGCTGTTAGTAATGGCAGTAGTTCTGGACCTGTGACTAATTCCAGCAGTTTCACCGACATCATACTCTTGTTTCTGTAAATCTCAGTTAGCAAAGAAACTGTCCTGTAATATCCATACAAACCCAGAGTAACTCCAATGCTGTCTATATTGTTATTCCAGAATTCAACTAGCATACCTAGCCACCCACACGACTGGTACTTGGGAAATCAGGACACCTGCCAAGGTAACTCATAGTTTGCAACGTCTGAACCTTAATTCCTTGACTCCACAGGGTTTTTGACAGCACACACAAGCAGCTTTCTCTAAACTGAGCTGGACAGCAAACCAGTGCCGTAAGGTGTCTTAAATACTAGAGCATGACGATACGAAAGGCACCATCTTTTTTTCTTGAATGACCCACCATTATGTCTAGAGCTAATTCAAAATAGTACCTGCTGGATTCGGGCAGTTGCAGAGCTACTGGCTTTGCCACAGGACTGGTTGCAGTGACACATGCAGCAAAATGTGGGAGCGTACTGTTTATTCAGCCAGTACCTGTTTGCATGACTAATTCCACAATCCTTCCCCAGTGTTTGCATTTGTGAACCTGCAGGGAATTCTTCACATGGAAATGGACTTGTAAGGAACATTCCACCTTTAAGGACGATGGCCAAAAGCAACTCCTTTCACATGAGGAACAGTGAGCTGAGACAGAGACATCCCTGTGTGTGGGAAGTATTAATTTCAGTGACAAAGGTACGTGATTCACTAGGTTTATTAAATATGGGAATCCCTATACTCCTTTGCCAAGAACATGGAAAAACCCTCACTTCCTTCCAAAGAATCCCACTGCAAGAAGGACTTCTGGGAAAGAAAGGCACTGGTTGTCTAACCTACACAGATATAAACATGCTTCTATATATATAGTAGTTGCACTCAAATTTAAGAAAGCTCAGATTCAGCTACTTTCTTTGACTGGAGGCTGGAAAAGCTAACTATTTATGCTCCAGTACAAGGCAATTTGTTGCAGCATTCTACCTTTTAACGTAGGCATGACATACCCTGTTTGTATATTTAAAATACTTCAGCAATTAGTGAGGTGCTTCAATGATCAAGACTGCTTTCTGCCTTGAATACAACAGCCTGCAGATTATATAAGGAAGCAAAGATCAGTATTCTGCGTTTTCGCAAACCTATGTGAGAAGAGAGGAAACATACACATGCATGCGACTGGCTTTTTTCTCCTGAAAGCATATTCGCTCTCTGTATATAGATGTGAATATATATGTGAATGTTTTCATACGTATGTCATACACACATTACTGCAGGGTCTGGAGAAAGAGTTAAGAATGTGGACTGAAGGGAGCAGGATCTCCAAGTGCTCACTGGAGGTGAAGCCACAACGAATCAAACGTACAGCCAGCGATGACACACGGCTCCCCAGTTAAATCCATCATGTAGTCCCCTTTCACAAAATACGTAATTTACTGTGTTTAATACTTCCCTGTGTTCCAGGCGTGTGGAGCAGAACCGTACCTTGAGGAACTTCACTCTCCACCACGGAAGTGACAACAGAAGTAAAAAATCCCTTAGAGCTCGGAGAGAACGCAGGACACAAATTGCACACGAGCACAGCAAATTAGTGTTTCACAATTTTGGAGGTATTTTCTAACTAGTGTGGGCAAGACGACTTCCCTGACTATCAGTCTAACAGGTTCAGGTTAGAGACACATTTAAAGTAAACTTCACAAAATAAAACCAAAACCAATGCGGACACTTAAAATATTTTGAAACATTGAGACCAGCAGGAGGTCAGAACCAAAATCACGTTACTGGAGATGAGGACGTGGCCTCACATACATCAAGAATAACCAGCGTAAAACTCAATGGACTTCAGTGATCCAGCCTGAACAAAACAAGTAGCAACTCCCCTGCTTATCTCTGTATGAAAGAGTTCGCTGAAGTGGTTATAAATATATAAACATTGCTGAAGGAATTCTTCTGCATCTTACGTTTTAAGCACCCTGATTAAGGTTTGATGGGAGATACTTTTCTTTCCTCAGAGAGGAGTGACATGTAAATGCACTCATTCTTTAAAAAAAGCTCTCTGGAAACATGAGGAAATAGAACGACGTGTCCACATCAGGAGCAGGTGGGTTTAAAATCATTCCTGCCCTATTGGGTTCCGTGAAACATCTCACCAGAAGCTCTGCCAAGGCTAATAAGAAATAAATAATACACATAAATAAGTAGATGATTCATCAATTCTAAATGAACAACACAAAAAATAACACGGTCATGGAAGCAAATATTTTCTGCCTCGCAGAAAAGTCTTCTCCAGAGGTGGAAAAGAAAACGTTGGGTGCTTAATAAGCTGGACCTAAAGCATTTCAAGTAAACCACATATTGTATGAGAGCCAGCAGCTAGACTTCAATGCAAGATGCACTTTAGCCATTGGTATTTCAAAGCCAACAAGGCTTTATGGCCACTTTGGCAGCTGCTATTCACAGATGAAGAAGGTCAGATATTATTTTGGAAAAAGATTTCTGCCTGGCTAAGCTGAGAAGCTGCTTGAGCTGGCAGCTGGGAAAGGGATTCTCTTCAGGCTGGCCACTGCCTTAAGGAACTCAAGTGTTCTGATATGACAACTCAAACATGTTGCAAGACTCTTCAAAGTTTTCGTCCATGTTCAGTCGCCTCCAGAAGGATTTCTGCTTCTTCTGCAATTCTTTACGCACACACCTGGGGCATGGTACCGCCTTCACTTTGCACTCAGAGTGGAAGACAGCACCACAGCTTTCACACCTGCAAACACAAATCAGTGTCAAAACTGAATGACAAAATAGGACCAGAGCATGCAATGGACTTCACATGGATTGCGGGCAGTGGACATTCCTTCAAACAGTTCTGGTAGCTCAAAGAGCACTATGTTTCAAAAGAGTGCAACTGTAAAAGACACCAGCTTGCCCACATCTCTGCTGGTGGGAAGCCACTCAAGACCACTAAAATAAGTTGACTTGCAGACATTTGCAGCTGCTGAGAAACTGCCCCAGCACTTCTGCTTCACAGAGAGAATTTTTTAGAAGGATTAATACTTAGAGAATCACAGAATCATAGAAGCATTTCAGTTGGAAGAGACCCTCGGGATCATCAAGTCCAACTTATCTTCTTATTAACTAGTATTCATGTCTATCACAGAATAGACATCAGTTTTGTTTTATGAAAAACGAATTTGCTGCTTTGGTTTGTAAATGAAGAGTAGCAATATTCATTTTCATTAAGATATATTTCAGCATTTGCAACAGCCAAAATACGACATTTTCCTCATTGAAGTTCCAATGGTGAGCTGTTCTGGAAAGAGTAAGGTACAGTGCACTTCAACAGCAGTACAAGAAGTCATTCTACAAAAATGAAACAGAGTTAGGTGATAATTTCTGCTCTGTATCCTGTGGAAGATTGGACTGGATCAACACAATTACAGCTTCTGGCGTTCAAAGCTGTGCTATTCTGTTCTCAAACATGATATTATGACTTCAAACAAATCAACTGCTCAAGCAAGATGACTGGATTACTTTTGGGGCACTCTGAAACAATGGAGGTAATGTCACAGCAGATCAAGCCCCAGGTCCCGACGGCTGTGGAGCAACGAAACATCTGGTGATCATGGAGTGGGCTGCAACTGAACAGCTGGACATTCTCAGCCTTTCAATGCAAATAACTACCTGTAGTGATGAGTTCAGTCACTGCAGCTTTGTAACCAAATGAAAAAAATAAAAGGATGACAGTGGCAGAGGTACAAAGTCTCAGATTCCAGTTGGATAATCAAATAATGAAAGCAACAAAACATCAAACTTCAGAGCAATTTTGAAACACAAATGAGGGGCACTGGTCATCCCAGTGATTCTGTGGGAAGTCTTGAAATGCCTCGCACTTTTCCTTTTTCACAGCTACGGTAGTCAAATGACTATATAAGAATCCAAGTGTCCATCGTTATCTCTTTAGTGTTTTTTCTTGTTTGCTTTGAGCATTTTTTGTGGGTTATTTATTTTTGTTTCATTTTTTTCTTCTCCCTTAGAAATAATGTTCTTGTCCTCAAGACTGCGAAGAAAAATTGAAAACATGAAGAAACAAACCACAAACACTGAGAAGCCATAAGGCAAACTGTAGTATCTGGCATGCAGCCTGGCAATCCTGGGAGAAGTCCATAAGCTAGTAAAATCTATTAGCCACATTAACTGCATCTGCAACTCACCTCTAACTTTTAAAAAACCTGCTCCTCATCTGGCTGCACTTCTAAGTTTTGTGCATGAGTCCAAACATGGTCTAAATTTTAGTAACTGCAAGGCTTCGAGAAGGCCATGCAGGGGTTCAGAGAGGCACATTTCTAGCTAGCATAAACTGATAAATAACAAGTACGAAAAGGAAGGCTGAAGACACTAGTGCCACGTATCTACTAACTACTATCTTCTCTCGCAGTAAAACTTGACTGTCATGTTTCTAAGTCCAGCTAGTGAGTCTAAATCTGGTTTTGAATCAAGAAACTGGCTCAGAGATATTTATCATTTCTGAGCTCACAGTGTGTTATGGCCCTGATCCAGTGAAGAACACAAACACACGCTTAGGACTCATATCCCAGCGATTTCCTTGGGATTACTGATCTGCCTACAATTAGGGATGTGCTTACGTGCGTTGCTGGATTGGGATCTCCACGAACAGATACACTAATGGATGAGGGAGAGACAGAGACGACAGCAGCGTCTATAAAACTTGACATCATTCTGAACTGGCACTAATGGTGATTTTATCAAGCTAATTCTCCCTTGTTAGTCAGCAATTTACAGTGCCCTGGAAGTTGCTAGAGGGTAATGATTGATGAAGAGTGTAATTTTGTGCTCTCACATTGCCACTCCCTATGCTCGTTCAATATTTCTCCACCGTATGCATGGAGGTGACAAAACGTATCAGAAGTTGCTGCTGAAGTGGATGGAGCAGGATGAGAGAGGAGACAGCACACCTGCTCTCCCCAGCCAAAGGCCATCAGCAGAGAAAGCAAATTCATATGGATTCATGTTTCAGGAATAAGCTCAGTGGAAAAAAAAACCCTAACAAACTTTTCTCACAAAGGGTAAGTTGCTCCTTTTAAAGTGATGGAGCTGTACCAGCCCAAGCCATCTACAGCTTTGCTTTTCATCAAATACAGTCAGTATTAACTGACCCTGGAAATGTCAACTGGTTGACCATCCAGTGGTACAAAAACCCCACTAAAATTATATTCCTTTTTAGAATACTACAAATCAATTCCTTCTTATTTAATCCTGACATCCAATTTTATCTCCACGTGTGAGTTTCACAGTTTACTGTTGTTTACGAGCCTCAGTATTCTAAACCACTTTTATTTCCCTAGACAAAAAAATACAATTTTTAGTTTCTAAAAGGCTCACGTAATAGTTCACTACACTTAGTTATTTTTCCCTTAACCCTTGTTGTTGCTACAGGTAAATAGCAGTTCAGGTACTACTTCAGAATCCTGACTTCTTCTTCGGATAGAGGCCAAAAAGTCCCTGCATCTTCTGTGAGACTTCTATAATAAGCTAATGAGCCCATAGCCATTCAGGCCTTTCATGTTTCCTTCTTTAATGAATCATACTGCGATACTGCGTATTAACGTCTTGCTATTTTTCAAATATTATTTTAAGAATTGGTGAACGTTGTAAATTTTTTTCATGCCAATTTCCAGCCTTCTAAGAAGGCATCTGGAATAGCTTCCTCTCTGGTTCGGTGTTTTCTCTCTTTTTTCCTCTTTCCTGACCAACTCAATTTCTGTTGAGACTATAGGAGGTGTTTCATGTTTTCAGGATGTTTTACTTGTTTGAACACCAGAGTAACAGAAATGCAGAGAACTATTCAACCCTCTAAATAATTTCTATTGCATTGAAAAGTATCAGAGAGAAAGGGCAAAGCTTTCCGCGGCCAGACAGGTATTATAATGCACTTATTATTATCATTACTAGTTACAAGGAAAAGCCTTTCTACGCTAAAAGCACAAAATCATTCCTTGTATGCTGAGGAAATATCAATGCTAGGTCTCTCACATTAAG
This sequence comes from Pampusana beccarii, assembly GCA_013399365.1. Taxonomy (NCBI): domain Eukaryota; kingdom Metazoa; phylum Chordata; class Aves; order Columbiformes; family Columbidae; genus Pampusana; species Pampusana beccarii. The sequence goes on from VWYH01011057.1 coordinate 232,043, forward strand.
TCTGGGCATTTGAAACATATATATATATATATATATATATATATATATCCATCTATATATCTCAGTCTGCCCAGGGAAATGGTTGAGTCACCATCCCTGGAGGTGTTTAAAACACATGTAGACGAGGTTCTTAGGGAGATGGTTTAGTGCCAGATTTAGGTTATGGTTGGACTTGATGATCTTAAGGGTCTCTTCCAACCAAAACGATTCTATGATTCTATGAATATTTGACAAATTGTAAATTCTGGTAAATTGACTTCATGCTTCCCACATGTACTTCACGGGCTTATGGCTCCACTAATTCCAGATCCTGCACAACCAACTGATTACACTTGTATTTCCCCTCCGTACTGCACCACGATTTAGGTGCCTATGGGTAAGATCAGGTACTCAAAGAGCGAGGTGCAACACAAAGAGGCCTCAAAGACCTTCCACCTTAAGCAGACAAAATAAAACAGGGATGATCAAGTGATGTCATCTGAAAAACAGTTGTGTTTGTTTCCTAGGAACCTTGCAGGTTGTCAGGCTGACCAGCATCACCGTGATGGGGTGAAGCTGCCGGGACTAGTGAGCTTTGTTAGGGCAGCGTCAGTCCCGCGCACACGGGCTGGACCTGTCTGGCCACCAAACAGCAAGCAGTGAATCAAAGCAGCTCAGGGCTGTGCCGATCGTCCCTGAAAGGAACAAGCAGGGGGTGACGGATATACTGTCTTACCCACTTCACAAACGGGAAATGAGAGGTGAACACACTTGCACAAGGGCAGACAGGAGTTCTCAGAAGAGCTGTGAAGGTCAAAGAGCTCACTGCAACACCATATTCACCCACCATCCTTTCTCTTGTAATTTTATAAATTAACTTTCATTTTGTCATTTAAAAAACCCACTTCCTCTGTGCCAGACCTTGCACACATTTGCTCAGGTAATCCCTTGAAAGGAATTTCAGTAAGGATTTTACTTAAGGCTGAACCCTTCATTGCCTAGAACTCTTCAGGTTATTTTTCTTTCTCCCCCATGCAGAATAAACCTAGGGAAAAATTGTGTTGTTGATTGTATTTGCTTTAGATGATGCTGCACATTCACCAAGCATCCAAAATACTAAGCCACCTGTAACCTGGCTATTAAAAAACCCCAAAGAGCAAACCAGAGTAGCCGAAGTAAGCCTGGCCTAGGATTCCAGCATGATCAGCATCTCCTGCTATGCACATGTGCCTGTCTGCAAGTATTTCTGAACTGCTCGGCTGTGAATATCGCAGATGTGCCCTTCAAAACTCACCGAGACTTTAGCGAAACACAAAGAGAACGGACTAGCCTACAACACAAAAAAAGCCCCAAAGGCAATCAATGCCTGACACACACGTGCAGCAATATTATTCCAGTTGCCTAGGAACCAATGCAAGGAGCCTGCCTGGGGAGGGACGCCCATGTAGTAAATGAATGGAAGAAAGTTGGCACCGACACGACATTGATTTGTCCCTATAAGGAGCTTGTAAGGATAATTCCTTGTATGACACACTTACTGTCTTTACTAGACACAGTGGGTTTTTTTTAAACACCATACGGAAAAACTGTTAATCCTTCAGACTTGCTTTTGAAATAATTTTGCCTCTGAGGAGGAAAAAAAAAGAAGCCAAACAAAACCAGAGCAGAGCCCATCCTACCCAGCCTCTCAAACTGTTACAGTGTCTGAAATTCACTCTAAATGACTAATTCGGCGTTCAGGGAGCCAGCGGTGATTCAAAGCATAATCATAGTTTTCCTTTCCACACACCTACTCATCAGATGGGGGTTACCCTTGATACGCCAGCAGAACTCAAAGACACTCCTCCTTCATAATGGCACGGCTGGGTCCTGGGCTGGCCCCAGAGGGTACACAAACAGCCAAAATAACTGTCACTGCCGACCATCGGCCCAGCTTGTGTGCTGGGGGTGACCCAGGCTTAGGCTGAGCTGCTGGCGAAGCGTCCCAGGGACCTGGGGAGGATGAATGGATAAGGCCCTGCCCTGGCTCCCACACCCAGGGCTTGCCACTGGGTGCTTCCCCGTCTCTGCTGTCTCTTGCCCCTCGTCTTGTCATGCCGGGGGGAGCCCCAGTGTCACATCCTCTACAGCTAGACCCAGAGGAATCACAGAACAGGCCTTCATTTTGGATGCTACAGAACAATTTGTTACAGGCCATGGCTGAACAAGAAGAACAGCTTGATTTAACCACCTGTGACAGTTCTGTACACAGGCTGAGATTCCGCACTGGTCAAGCAGGAGTAAAGGGACCCTGCAGCTCCCAGACCCTTTTTCGCAGAGCCCTGTCGCTCCTGATTAAGGAGGGAAGTGTGTCCTCAGCTCCTCCCCAGCTGTGGCTGCAGGGATTTATGCTACGCTTATCTACGTATATTCCCACACTTGCAACCAGCAGGAGAACTAAGGACTGACTGTCCAGTTCAGCACCGCACTTCTCAAGTTGTCTAAGTTCAGAGGTCCCAAGCTGAGTGATGTGGCCTGTACACAGCAGCTCAGAAGAAATCAGTAAAGGGACACTAAAATCAGTATTAAAACATTTAACCTGAAACTGACCCAATTACACTTCAGTTAGCAGAGATCAGTCACTTTGGAAAGGGGAAGAACCCTACACTTGGTAGCTCCACTACCTGGAGACACCTGAGATGCCGCAGAGATTCAGGTGTTTACATCGTCAGACATATATCCCTCTGCCAGCTGCCACGCCACGAACTGGGCTTCGCCCCTCTACCTCTCCTATTATTAATGTCCTGTATTCACAAAGCAGTGGTTGAAGACCTAAAAGCAAAGAGTCAGGCAATACTTTAACATACTGCCCCTCGACAGTCATCCTTTGACTGCATGACTCTACGATTTTGCATTTTATTTTAAGTCTCAAGCCTTGGAAGCCTGTGATTAAACCAAGATTGTTGCTTTTAATAAAAGAGAAAGGCGAAGGGCACCTGGACTTCATAGCTCTGCCATAGTGCTGAAGACACACGTACCTGGGCCCAAGATGGAAGAAGGAACTTATAATTAAAAACAATAAGGTAAGTATACAGCCAACAAGATTCTCAAGGTAATTTTGGAATTTCTGTCCTTACGCTGAATGTTCTACTTAACGCCACTCTGATATGAGGCAGGTAAAAGCAACCCTAAAGTGAATCAGCTCCAAAATACAATGCCTGATGAAAAAGCCAGTATGTTTTATCTCTTTCTTTTCATGCATTCTAGATAACGTTACTGCGTTACCCTGCACAGACAAAAATCAGAAGATTTGGGCCAGAAGATTTTGACCAGTTTTGACAGAAGATTTTGACCAGTTTTGAAAGATCCAGATTAAATTAAATTATCAAGAGAATTTAGCATCTACTTAGGTGCCTCAGTTTCTTTAAAGAAAGCGCGGAGCAGATCACTTCAGGGGGCTTTGAACCAACTATCAACATCTGATAAGTTAAGCTCTTTCAAAAATTAAGTACTAAACTAGTAGCACAGCTCAGAAGAACTAGGCTTGAGGAAGGCTGACTAGGGTAAAACAAACTAATCAAAGTAAGAGGGAAAATGATGTACTTTGAGTGATGCTCGAAAGCCCTGCCAAGGCATTTTCTGGAAATGGTCTATACTGTGTGCGTCTCTACTATTTCAGTCTTTCCACCTAATATCTATCTTTAACATTCTCCCAAATGCTCAAAGTTGGTTTTGTCCATAACACAGTGAGCTGTAACCTTACAAAGACTTCGGCATCACATGAAGCCAAGCACAGCCTCAGAGCCTTTAGTAAGACTTCTCGCTATGTGTAAAGTTAAATACATTCATGGCTCTTATCAGGATGGTGGCCAAAGATTATAGAGGCATCCAAGCTGGTTGATATAGTCAAGCCTGTTCTGTGGCATGTCTATTTTAAACTTGGGTCTTCTGGTTTGTATCTTAAAAGGTCTACATGTCTTAAGTGATCTGCAGAACAAATTAACTTTGCAAAGCGAAAGCAGTTCAGTCTTGATAAATGAATATGAACACAAAAGAGCGACTCTCCATGGTTCACACACATCTATAGTCACCACAAAAAAGGCAAGGAACTGACTAAATAGTTCTTAACCGAGTAGCTTTACCAGCAAAACACAACAAATCGCCTGTGAAAGTAGTCACTAGGATGCCGACACGCAGGCAAGACCAAAACCTTAACTGGCTAGCATATAATAATCTTAACTATAATTACTTAATTATCTAATTGGATAGAAAACCCTTTTTAATGAATAATTCTATTCTTGTTCCCATAGTATTTTTCTCAGTATTCTTTAAGATTTAAAACTTGTTAAAATTCTTCTAGGTTATAAAACAAATTTAGCCACATATTATAAAACAAATATGGCCACATATTATAGACAACAGTACCACTACACACGCATTTTCTTTTCACTTCTGCTTTAATTTTACAAGAAAGAAACAAAACCTTTCCACCACGTTAACGAAGAACAAGTGATAGCAGAACAACTTGAGGGGCACTGCCTGGTTGCTAACAAACGGGCAAGGATAGCTCTAACAAGCCAATTTATAACCACGTATATTTAAACTTATTCCACAACACTTGTAAAAATAAAATTAGTGATATAATAGGATACTTCTATATGTTTATTTGCTAAATTTAAGCCCAGGGCAAATTTAGTCCAAGAAATAAACCAGGAGGTAGATGCTCAGGTTGTTTAAGTTGCCAGAGCTCCAGCAAAAGCAGAGCTGTGCAAGTTTACATTAGCTGGCAATTTGCTCCATGAAATGTGTAATTATCTCAGGAGCCTTTAAATATAGGTCTCATGATTTAAAGGCTTTCCGGAAGATGCCCAAATTGTGAAATTTACAAAGAACCCTGACGAACTGTTCTATAAATATGGGTAAGACAGAAAAGAGGAAAACGGGGGACAGAGGAATCAAACTGACTGGAAGAGGCATCCAAAAGGATGGGACAACTTTAAAGAAATCGTTTCACTACTGAATCACGGCTTTCTTTAAGCTCTGTGCAGGACAGCCACCTCCTAAGAAAAGCCACAGAAAGGAAATATCATTAGAAAGCTTATGACTTTGTGAGCCCACCCTTCCATTCACGGCAGCAAACTGTTGCACTGTATTGTTGAGCAGGATGTAAAGCGCCTGCCAAGCACAGCCCACAGACCCGCTAATTAAGTGAACTGATTGTGTTTGTTTTGGAGCCGTTTGCCAACAAAGGAATGTGTCACGCTGATTAGTGAGAGAGGGTATGTAATACATGTGTATTCAAAGCCTGAGGAGGTGCATAACCCAGGTATTCACTCTGTTTGCTCAAGGACTGACAAAAATGTCTCTCAAGCAAATAACCTGACCAAAGAGAAACTCCAGCCCTCCGGAGGGGCCCTCCTTTCCTCTCAGCTGTATCTATCTAAAGATGACCCATCCTTCATAAATTCCCAGTGAAGACTGCTCCAGGAGCTGCTGAGAATATTTTGGAGAAAAGCAAGCTCTCCACCTCAAAGCTGACCTAAGAGACCATGAAGATGGAAAGGTACCAGCCAGCTGAGAACCACCTTGGAATTGCAATGGCCCCTCTAACAGCTGCCACCCTCCAAAGAGCAAGAAAGGTCAGGGGGATGGCCAGAAAAACAAAAGCCAGCTCAACACACACACCGATTCCCCTCCCACCTCCAGCAGACTTCGCTTTTCAAACATTCAACAGAGAAGTGAAGTTTGCAAAAGCTGTCATGCACTCCCTTTCGAATATTTCTAACCTAACAGTTTGCTGGTAGAATCAGTAGCGTGCTCAAAAGTGAATGAGCAACGTTCAAAAGCAAGAAGGAAAAACATGGTCTTCAGAGTTCAGCTGCTCTTAACTCTCCCCTCCTTAACTCGGCAGCTACAGCCAGAGTACCTGGCAGTCTAGCATTGAGTACAAAATGTGAACACTACGCTGTAGACAGCAATTCCAGAAAACCAGGATGGAGAAAGGGAATCGCACTCAACTCTCACTGCACACTGTGGACTCAGAACAGCACAACTAAATCACAAATCTCAGCTACCCGTTGACTCGGAGCTCTGCATGACAACTAACAAGGAAAGCTGCACATGTCATCAGAAATTTCAGGTATAATTGCAAGTGTTCACACAAACCTTTTGTGGCCTGCCACAGGTTACTATTTCTGACCACGCTCCTCACCTTACACCTGCCATCGCGGTGGTCGGCACACCTACTGCAGAAATCTCTCTCGTCTGTACGAGATGGCAACAGAAAACCCCCCTCTCTGACCTTTTTCCTCACTGTTTTGCAGCTGGTGGAGCTGCACACTACAATACACAAGCTCCCCTGTTGACATGACTTGTCTCCAGCCTGAAGGTGGAAAAGAGCAAAATACGGAGCTGAAATCACCTGGTTAGTTCCACAGAGGTGCGGTGTGCACACAGGAGCCAGAATGGAATGAGAAAACTAACTAGGAAGGGAAGCGGAAAATGCTGGGGATAAAAGCAAGGTTTAGCGATAAGGAGTACGAACGGAGTAAGCAGAACGACCTCTGACAAAATAAGGAAGAGAAATATTGGAGAACCTTTCATGCTGATTGAGTTTTAATTAAAATCATTAGCGAAGACTGCTGTCTTTGGCATGACATCAACCATGACTTCACATTTGTGAAACGTGAACAAAAGTCCTTCCTGGCTTCTAATTCACATAAAAACAGGAGCTAGAGCAGCGCAGCTTCTTTTGGCTTTCACTGAACTGCTGACAAATACTATGATTCCAGAAGGTTTTAAACTCTGTAATTGCAAGGTATGTCTGATCTCAGCTGAACAATATACAGGCAACAACGTCTTTGTGACCAAAAATCCCCCAGACAAATCAAATGCACAGACACTTCACGTAAACTTGTCTTCCCAAATGCTCTTACACGTTCTCATCAATCTTTCGGGAAAATCTTAAATTGCCTTTTTATACAGTCTCAATGGACACCTTATGTTTTATGTCACCTTAGTCTCTCTCTTTTTAACTCAGCCTATTTCACCATGCACCCCAGCTACATTCTTTCTTGAAAACCATTCACAGAGCTCAGCTGCACACCTTGTTTAGCTTATGTCCACTGCTTTGTCAACGCATTTTTTAGAATGAGAGTCTGGAAAAAGAATGTGCAAACAGTCTTTGAAAGTCAGGTCAAGCTGAAAATCCCCAAAGAGTAGTCCTTGGTTACTTGTAATTTAACATCTTTGTGCATGCAGGAGAATCAGATTCTTAACGAAGCCCTTTTAACAGGCTGGTCCTGATTGTTTCCAAAGGTGACTCTTCATTTTTTTTTTCCCCTTCAATGGAACACTTTGGAGAACAAATTAAAATGACTATTTGAAACAGCCAGAAAAGTACTTATCTATGGAGGAATGCTGTGCTGTCAGATATACTGTCTTTCTGTTGTGTTGAAAACAAAACCAAGCCCCACACCAACTCCTTTATTCAAAATCCAAAACATTTTTGAAAAAGAGCAGTAAACGCTGCTGTGCTGCCACATCTGCTTTGGTTTCCTGCATTTTGCTTCTAGGTTTTCCATGGACAATGGACAATCATGGGCCCAGTGACACCAGATACCAGGAAAGATGTCTGTGATCACTGCAGAGCTTTTTTAGCTTTTCAGGACACTTTGCAAACTCAGAAGAGCTTTGGATAAATTACACTGTGTGCTGCTACTGGGGACTCTTCCCTTTTTGAACAGCTTTTCTGAGACTTACAGGGCGCTGGGAAGTAGCTCTTCCTTTCTATTTCCAGGTTTGCTGGTGCTGACCTCCCTGGACCAGTAACCTAGTGTAGCTGCCCAGAAATGTGCATTAGTGAGATCCAGTCCCTAGTGAGCTAAATAAGAGCTCACAAAGCTGAGAATCCACAAGGATATGGCACGTGAGTCAAATGTGTGACTGACATTACAGTACCTGCTCGTAGAAATGTCCTCAAAGGGGTAAAGGATTTCTCCATTGTTGCAAATCTCACAGATGAAACCCTTCTGACTACAAAGGCTGCAGCTGTACACATGAGAGGTGGCAAACTTGATCACCTTCCCCAAGAAAGGCGCCAGCTTTCCTTCAATAACCTGAAATAAGGAGAAGACAACATTGAATGAACACCCCCAAAATGTCTACAACTCCCTGAAGGACAGTATTTACTAATACAGAAATGCATCTAAGTGCTGGCGGTTATAACAACAGGAAAGTTACTTCCCAACAACGACAGCTCTATGGAATCACAAGTGATAACAGCAGCCAATGAACTGGCAATGTTCCAAACACAAACCCAAAGTTATTATCTGTAAGTCTCTATACAGCAATAACATACAAGATTACTAGTCATTTTAAGTACAACAATGCATTCATACACTAAGGCACAAAAAAGTATATAAGAAGAGAGTTTAAGGCTTCTATATTAGCATCTGACAGCTATGGATACTGCCTGACATTTATAATTTTAATTTCTTGTTATTCTTTTATGCACAAATAGCGGTTTTGTCTTTGTTCCTTTTCCTCCAAAGCACAGGGGTTTTGCACCCTTTTTTTTGGGGGGGAGGGGGGGAGTGGAACCCTGGCTTTCCTCCTTTAGTAAGGTTGTGTTTCCCACTGAAAACCATTAAAATACAATATTCCCCTTATTGCCAAACCGAATAAATTCTTGGATAAACTCTTGAACAGGACCTGTGTTTTTTTCCCTACAGCGTCCAGCTCTCAAACCAAGAAGTCCCTCACTGCCAGACAATCCTGCCAGACCATTAGGAGTGATTAGCACTCCCTGTGTTGGTGTGAAAGAACAGCCTCGCAGTCTGGATTAAACTGCTAGCCACAACACTCATCTGAATTTGTGACGTGGTGACAATGCCTCAATAAGGGGTGCTATTCAGGCAAAATACTTTCCATTCAGATCAAACTTCCAGAGACTTTAAGGAATTCTGCTGGCATAGGGAATAATGAAGATGGAATAAGGCTCTAAGTGTATATTCTTCTCTCCCGGGCTTCCTGTGGTCTGAATGGCACCCGGCCAGATTAGGGATAGAACTGTGTCACAGGATTTGATAGTGACCTCCTATAAAACCGAAAAAGAACACAATAATTGCTGATTGAAGGCTCACATAGGGGTGTGCCCTGAAACCCAGGAGCACGGAGATTTACACTTAAATGTGTGCCACATTCAGTTAAGGCATTTCTTCCCTCAATAGGGCAACACACCACTTGTGATTTGGGTTTAATGTAAATGCATCTAGAGAAAGCAAAGGTCAAAGCAGAGCACCGATATTTTGGAAGCACTCCTCCCCTATGTAAAGTAGAATGGAAATAAATTGGTGTTCCAGGGCAACTTCTTGCCCACGAGCTGAGATGGCCCCTGTTAAAGAGTACAGGTGGAAAGGGAGGAGCAGAGGCAGCGCCGATGCTGATGGCATTAAACGGCACGGGCTGAAACGCGCGCCTTCTTTGCTTTCAGCTCCAGCCTGCTAACATCTGCAACAACAGGAAGAGGCAATGTTATTGCCAGCACTGCAGATAGGACGTCTGCTCATGTTAGAGGAAAAATGACGTTCCTATTGCATCCTGGTATAGGAAGATCTCCTTCAACCCCAATATAAACACTGCAGAGAAGATGCTGCATGCAACACGAAAATGAAGCCACAGTTCAAGGTAGTGATATTACTAACGTTCTAACAGATGGGCAGAAGTTAGCTTAGCTCCCCTAGGCTGGGGTTTGGGTTTTGTTTTAAAGAAAGAAATTTTTTGCTTGCAGACTCCAGAGTTACAGAACATCTGAAAGCCAAACAAGTTGGGAATAGGGGAAAGACACGAAAGCTGGTAGTATTCAATACACAGGAGAAAAGAAACAGTGAAGCCACCCAGCTAGTGACACGGCTACAATCACCATCCAAAAAGCCATTTAGCACGAATAGATCGAAGTATGCATACAAAGGTAGTAAATAAACCACAACACATATATTTTCCAAAGCGTTTCCATGTTACAGCAACTACCTCTGACAGGCCACAAGAGCTCAGCTTCAAATGCCAGGCTGAAAACAGAGCTGCAAACTCTTAAGTCTGTGCTAATGTCACTATCAGCAAGGACTTAGAAGTTCAATCTCTGACATAAAATCACATTTTATATAATGTAAAAACCAAAACTAACAATCTATTACCCTCCTAAGCACCAGGTGTGAATTTAAGTCCGTAGAAGGCACAAAAGGTTTCCTATGCTGAAGTGCTCACAACCTAAGCAAGAGAGATTGAGTGGGCAGCTGTCCCCGAGGAGCTGGTGTTATTTGTCCCTGTTTATTAATTTGTATGGCTCGTGGTCATGGTGTAGTGGGTTGGCTTGTTACTCTGGCCACTGCAGCCATACAATGAAGACAACATCTTCAAAGAGCCATGCGTGCCAATTTTGCAATGTGAATTACAGGCCATTTTACCGTATTACAGGAGGAAGACAAAATGCAACACCAAATTGATGTTATCACTATTTTTAGCATCTGTAAATTTTGTTTCATTTCGCTTCATCAGAGACCCCAGGGCTGTGCACAGGATATGGCTTTTCCTTGCAGCCTCCTCTCGTTCATGTTTGCAGCTATTCTAATGAGAATAAAATCCTCATCTCCATTTACCCTGGCAAGCAAAAAGGAAGATTTCTACTTGCTGTAGAGCTCAAGAGGCCGTCTTGGCAGAGCCACCAACACCCATGTCAGTCTTTTACAGCTGTCGCTGTTACTTAAGCCTTTCAGTGACGGAGGCTCCGCAGCCCCCACGCAGTCCAACACAGCACACGTCTGTTCTCGCTGTAGGGTCGCTCCTAAGCTTTGACCCGAACCTTTCCTAAGGTCAGTTCAGTTTACAAAATAAGCGTACAAAAAAAGTTTACAAAACAGAAAAACAGTGAAATCACACACTATGAGCTGCAGAACAGTCCAACACATTTCATAAGCAACGTGGAAATTCAGCATGAAACCGCCTAAGTTAAGACTATGCCAAAGGAACGGAACCAAAATTTCACCATTGACTTATCCCTGTAACATAATACAGCCCCAACATGTACCTGAAAAGGCTTAAAGATACATTCCTGCCTCTTAAAAAAAAAGAATAGGGCATCAAGCTTAAAACAAATTAAAATTTTGCTGAGTTCAGATTCTGTTCTCCCTACACCACACATAAAGAGCAAGGTCTGTTTTCTAATCCAAATTCTTTGCAGTGCGAGCAATTGTTTCATTGTCCAAAATTAAGGGTGAAAGGTGATTGACGATGGCGACCTGGTGATCAATTGATGGAGGGCGCAATGCAGCTTTCTCTTCCTAAACTGGGCAAGGAACCCATCCCAAAAGGATTCCAGACGTGGGGCTGTGCGCCTACAGTTAACTGACCACTGCTGCACCTGCAACATACTGGGTTACGCTGCTTGGTGACAACACCAGGAAAATACTTGTGTTCAGAGGTGCAAAGCAAGTTGTGTCTCTGAATAGCCCCAGCATCACTTTTCACCCCTGTGGACTTGCAAAAACACTTCTCTAAGCTACCACAGGACAGAAAGCCGTGGCTTTGCATACTGCAGCTCCTAGCTGTGTGTCTCACATTAGGAATTGTGTAAAAATACACACCTGCACGTACAAGACGGGCCCTGCCCTCAAAGCACTTACTATTTAAACCAACAAAACGAATGCTGCTTTTCACACTAACTGCCACGTATATCCCACCCTACATGGGATAAAATGCTTTGGAGGAGCCTCCCGGGCGGGCTCCGAGCTCACACTGCAGAGAACATCCCTATCATCAGAGGAGGTGCCGCGGAGGGGAGCGGGGGAGCCCAGGGAGCAGCAGCCTGTCCCGCTGCCCCCCCGGAAAGCTGGGGTGACACTGGCAAACAAGAGGGGAAGGCAGAGGCTATCTGCAGCAGCGGAACTGAAGGGGTACACGGTATCCGAACACACGCCAGAGGGGTGTTGGTACAATTATTTTAGGTGATGGCTAGAACAAAGGGTTTTCGTACAAATCGAAGTTATGAATAAAGGTAATTAAAACTTTCTTCTCTGTATATATTTGTGCTACTGTTCAGTTGGGTAGCAATATAAATCCTAAGAAAACATTACACTCTGTATGAGTGAGGTGGGGGGCAGATTTGAGGACTGCCGCACGCTAGCGGACAAGCTAATGTTCAACGGCTGCGAGAGCCTTGGGCAGTGGGAAGACACGACATGTGCACTGGGATATGTTCCTCCTGATTCAGTGGGAAGACAGGGAAGATGAAAGGCAGCAGGGGCTACAATACAAGTTGAAATCCCTCTGGATACATCACATTAATATGATCATGAGGGCAATGTGTGATCAGTCAAAGTTTAAGTACTTGTCAGGAGGGCCCGCTGGTCGGCAGGTTTCCTGATCCTTCTTATCCAAAGACTGGAAGTTACTCACAGTTTTCCTGCTCTATCAAGGCAGTGTTTTCAGCAACAAGTGGTCAGCCAGCTGTCTCCAGAAAATAAGAACTGGAAAGGCCACAGACCTGGTAGAAATTCACCTCTGAAGGGCCCTGCTCCCCAGCCCTTGCCCCTGACCCTCCTCCTCCCTGCAGCACAGTACAGGCGGCCCAAAACTCCAGCCCATCACACACAGCAGAGAGAAGTCAAGTCACTTTGTCTTCCCTTTTCAGTCAACAAAGTCTGCTTGTATGAGAACACACCAGCACGAAGGAGGGTTGCACAACTAGTCCCACGGGAGAGCAGCGTCGTGAGCACAGTGTTGCAATGTATGTTTTCATATTAAAAGCCAAACTAGAAAAGTGGCCAAGGTAACACCAGCAGGAATTCTCACCTCTGTTGAGAGTTCTAACCCAACGACATGGTAACCTAAACTCTCAGCTTGTAATAAAACTGTTCGCAAAACAGAACAAGTAAAAAAAAAAAAAGCACGAAAAATACCTAATACAAAATTAGAGTTTGTTCCAGTCCTTGAGTAGTTGTTCAAATTAGAAAAGACATAATAAAAGCTTCTGACTGGGTGTCACTAAAAACCAACCAAATATTGATTAGACAATGGGAGTGTGGGAGTCCCCTCCAAACTCAGACTGTGTCATTCCCAAAGAGGTGATATTACAAGGGCTTTAGAGGGAACTAGAAGGATGATGTGTGGAAACAAAAGTAAAAATGAGTCAGCTGTAATCCACTATTGCTTCAAGCAACATTTCCATAGCCTTCCGCCCAACTACTAGACCAGGTCCACAGAAATACCCAACCTTTGCATCACGGCCACATAAATCAACACTGCAATCTATCAGATGTGATGAACTTTCTGGACAGGAGAGAACAAACAGTACAGTTTCCAGACATTTCTTGGGGCAGTGAGTGTTTGTTTTGAGGGCAGGGCTCCTGTCGACAATGCTGGCTGAGAGGTAAAAGGTAAGAAGTAAGACCTCCAACCCTGCAGGAGTCTACGTCTGGGCACTGCTACAAACTTGTAGATGTGCAGCAGGTGTTTGTATAGCATGGAAATGATAAATACCTTTGATCACCTACATGAGGACTGCCAAGACAGGTGGTAAAGAGGACATGGCTTGCTGAGCTTTCAGATACACTGTTCTGCTCAATGTGAGGAATGGCCAAGGTTAAGTCCAAATTCCGAAAAGTGTCATGATATGCTAAACCACATCAATGGTTTCTAGATTAAAATAATTGCTAGATTAAGTTTACTAGTCTGAGTAATTTCTAGTATACGATAATGAAAGTAAAATCAGAAGCAGTTTAAAAAACCCACATTCTTATATTAGTATCCAAGATAATGGAGAATCAATAGATGAAGGATATTTTAAACAGAGGCTATCCAGAACCTGAGAGAAGGAAGACAAATCCACCCACATCTATATTCTGCCAGCTCTGACACAAGGAACAGCCGACAACCACAGCTATCATGTAACAGCACGTCTAGGAACACGGTCGCTTCACTGGGGCTAAGGGATCAGGGAATAAACACTGACAAGGGGGAGCAGAAATGTCCCCAACTCTCCTGAATTCTCAGACCTGGCCCTGTAATCTCCTTGTATACCAGAAGCACAGGAGTGGTTATAACTCTGGTTATCAGCCTCATAGAGGAGCAGCTGTTGCTAATGCTTAAGAGCCTCACCACCAGGGTTTAATATTCCAGGTAAAGTGGTTAAAATACTGCCCCTGTGAAACCCGGGTACTGTATGGCTGCCACAGGGAGACAAGCTGAATTCGCCAAATGGCTTTGTCACCCCACCCTTGTAAATCAGCTTGTTAATCATTATCGTCATAGAAGTGATAAAGGTGTTTTACAAGCCAACACTGAAGCAGTAACATTAACTACTTATGGAGGGGCTGGTGTATTTCTCTGCAGATAACATTTATTAGAAGAGACTCTCTTTAAAGACACAGGTTTGCCTCATAACCTTCTTCTGGAGCACCGAGCAATCTGTTCCACTTCTTCCTCCAGCCTGATTTACATGTCAGACACAAGTGATGCCTGGAGGGGATGGGTTAAGTGATATGAAATCCGTAAAACACCTTGAACTACAGGTTCAAATCTCAACTGGATTGTCCCAGCCTCTCCTCCTCACAGAACAAAATTTATGATTATTTCTCAAGGCCAGACACACACTTGGCTGTATCTGAGAGACAGACACAGACAGAATTTGCCAGGAGGCACTGACGCAATGCAGAAGAGACATGAAAAGGCCAAGAGGCGCTGAGAAAATAGAAGGGGTAGTAGACATGAAGCTCATCCACCATCCCCAATTATACACATTGAAGGGATAGAAAGTCCTTTAATTATCGGGATTTGTGTCACAAGCACGCCTGGCAGATGGAAGCTATCTGAAAGAGCAGTCAACAATTGTGCACAGCTTTCCAGCATCCTCTGAAGACGAGGTTTCTGCCTCTTACTCGTTGTTTTCTTTCTGCCTCTCTAGAAACTGCCAGTCGGAGTCAAGCCTTTTGCTAACAAGCTCAGAGGTAAGGAAGTCCCCAGCTTCACCCAGACTTCAGAGTATCACAGAGAATGTACGTTCTGGACTGAATGAAAGGGAAAATAAAATCTGCTGAACAGATCGGCTTCGATTCACCACTGTGCCTACCACCCTCCAAATTCCATTGATGGAAGCTTTGTGGAGGAAGACTAAACACTCAGTAATCATCCTTCGCCTCCAGGACAGATGAGAAATACGCTACTGAAAGAACTACCAATGAGATAAGAAAACAGGGCTAGAAAAAACACCTCTAGAAACCTCCCGTTTATTTCTCACCCTGCAGCACAACCAACTCACAGATGACTGTCTGATTTGCTTAAAAACTTCGCACCGCAGAGACCCCACAACTCTCCAGCACCCAAAACACCTGGAAAGTTGTTCCTAATGCCTGCCTCAGATCTCCTTTGCTGTAGTCAACTACCTGTGTTTCACACTCTACCTCCTATCCTTTCATTGCATAATCTCTTTCAGAAACCATTTTCTGATGCATTCTCTTCTCTGTTGCAAGCGGGGAAGGGCAAAATCAGATTGGGGTGCACAAAGCTATTAATACAATGGTGGTCATTACCTACTTGCTAACTGGAGAACAAGCACGTATTTTCCACACTAGTGAAGTGTGGAGATTGGGCGTTAAAGCACAAAGAGTAAATGGAATCTCCGCTCCATGACAGATTTCAGCAGGGCTGGGATTTCTGTGATGAAAACGTGGACCTGGAGACAAACGTGCTATAATATGCTTAGCTAAGGATAATGCAAGCTGCAGAGGAAAAAAAGGGAAAACATATCCCCTGGTTGGGAAGTTCCCAGTCATTTATATCTAGGGAACAGACAATGCTCACGGACTGCTAATTTCCTTGAGGATTTTTTCCCTTCCGTTCGCCAGATCCTTAACACCGCAAATTCTTGTTACGATTTCAATGAACAATTAATCTTTAGTTCAGAGGAAAGGGAAATGGAAGGAGGAAGGATGATCATGAAGTTAAAGCCCCAGGGAGGCAGATATCAGATCTCAGCTCTGCCCCATCTTTTGTGCCATACACTGGTCTGCTCAGCTTTCCTTGCTCCATTTTGACTCCCAGTCACCTCTCTCAGATTGCCTGTCTTGTTTGTTTAAATTGCAAGTGACTTAAGGGAAGAACAATTTCTTATTATTTGCGGGCACGCCCACAGGAATCAGTCATTATGCATTGCTGTAAAGCAAATTTGAAAAGAACAGCGCCGTAACTTCAGGAGAGCCCCATCTTTTGTTGCTACAGCCATGCTATGGGACACAATCCCAGCTCCCGACAGCAAGGGTGATAACACGTCGTCAGACGACATCCCGAAAGGAAACCTGGCGATAAACACTGCGAAGAACAAAAACAACAACAAAATAGTCACACAACCAACCACCAAATAAATCAAACTGAAGCAGAAATGAGGGAGCATTTGGATAAACAGAAATCACGAGCTCCCTTTGCCTTCTTTGCAGCAGGCAGTCCACGCTGACGGCAGAGCCATTTGCTGGTTGTGGTCCTTCCAAACCGGACCGCTCGACACGCTGCACTTTCATCTGGTATTAAAGGGATATTCCACAGATTAGCCACTAACTATAACACTGGGAAGAGGAGGAAAAATAAAACAAGGTCATGAGCAAACGCTGCTAATCTGTGACAAGCACATAGAGGCACAGGGCAAGGTGAAGAGAGAGTTTTACATCAGTTAGGGGAGAAGAACAGAATAGTGGCAGTCCAAGGGAATTTATAGGAGGAGGCAGCGAGGATGACAAGGTCCCTCCAAGCCCTCCCCTACTCCTCTCATGGAAAGGCAGAAAAGCCTGACATTTCAGCAGGTCTCTGGGTGCAAACTGACACAAGTGAGAAAGAGGTGGAATTGTCTCAGTACAAACACCTGGAAACCACTTGTCCCCCTCCAGCCCGCCCTGCAGCAGGACTCCAGCCTCTGCCTCCACACTCACTGTGTTTCTATCATCTTCCCTCCTTTCTCCTCTCCCCAAGGTTTCCAGGCAGCTACATGTCAATTTTGTCACACCCCAAGTTCTCCTAATCTTGTTGCCGGGATGAATTATAGGTTGTTTGAAGAAAAAGCTATTCAAGCAAAGGTTAAAGGCTGTTTTAATCAAACAAGGTTGAAAGAGTACCAGGAATTTGGCTGGTAGAGAACAGAAAGCACTTGCCTTAGTTAAAAACATATGTGACTCTAAATACACACACAAGTAAATATGCATTCAGGCAGAGAGCATGTATACGTGGTTTGTTTTGGTTTTTAAGATTAAGCGGTCCATTGCATGCAGAGATGTTAACTGGATCTGCATGCCCACTGAGTATGATGTTACTTCACGACTGATATCACAAAATTAGACACTTTCCTGCCTTGCACAGGACCGGATCAGGGCATTTTAAGGAGGAGCCCTCTGCAGGATTTTAGAACAAAAAAAGAAACGTACCAAGACAATGGCTGGACTTACTCTGAAAAAAACCCTCTGTGAATAAAAAGTACATTTTAAAAAAATTCCAAAAATAATTTCTTCTCTCATCCAAGCAGGTAGTCCTGAGACAGTATTTTGTTCCCTTGGGAAATTTGGTTTCTTGGGATGTTATTCCTTGAGACATGTCCAGCTGCCTCTCCTGCATAGACATTTTATATGAAGTAAAGCAATAAGGTTAGAGCCCAATGTTTCACGCTGCTAAACCCTCATCTCCTGTACCGGGCCTTGCATTCTGCACAGCAAAAAAAGAAACAGAAGGAACCTGGCTAGCACAAAGCACTAGAAAAGGGGTAGCTTATATTGCTCTTACCTCTTCTAGCGGCTGAAAAAATCGGAATATCCTGGGAAATCCCAGCTCAAAGTCTCCTGCAAGCCACCGGCACCACTGCTGGGTTGGTTTAGACAGAGTTTCATTCTAAAAAGCCACGCTTATCCCTAAGCAACCTAGAGTACATATTTACGTGGAAAAGCACCACACGTATTTAATAAGCCCTGTTGAAAACTCTGGTTTCAAGCAGCGCAAAACCCAGTTCTGCTGTTAAAAATATCTATTAACAATCGTGCTATATCTCCGTCTGACCATGGGCTGCTCCGAACGACAGCAACTCCCTTCCCCAGCAGAGCTGCAAGTTCATTGCCATTACCACTAATTGTAAGCAGAGCTGTCAGCACTTTGGAGAATTATACACACACCTGGAATACTGGCTAACCTGAAGGTTCCTGTTCTGCTGAGAGGCAGCTCAGTGCTCGCAAACGCCAGGGAGTGAAAGAAATGAGTGATAAAGGAGCCACAGCCACAGGAAAGTGTACAAGCCATTTAATTGCTGTTTTGCTAGCAGACCTTTTAATATTTATGGCAACGTATATGTGTGTTTTGCACATCCTAGGACTATTTTCATATTCTTCTGCTAATACAGGTACCACAGGCATACAGGCACAGGTTGTAAAGGCAGGACAGAAAGATGGCTTTTCGCATTATGTTGATGTGGTCCAAGTTGCGTGTTTATATAGTTAAAATACAGAGTGATCTTACTGCCTCAAAATTTTAATGTATTTAATTGGCACAACATATTTAAAATAGGTCAGACGGACTACCCCTGCAAAGTGCTGGTTTCCTTCTTTTGAACTTCATTGTGCTTAGGATGCCTAATTTAAATATATACACAGTGAAGTGGGACCCATTTTACCTTAATCCCATTAGAAATTACTTGTCTGGTGTTCCAGAAGCCTGCAACAGAGCTGGGAAAAATGTCCAAATCCCACGTGCCTCAGGACGAGAACAGGACCACTGTACAAATTAACAACGTGTACGGCCCTCGCCTCCCCACACAACCATCTGTTTCAGTCTACCCACTACCAAATATTTAAGAGCAGGGGCTGTACCTGAACGCCTCAGTCAAAACCTACCACTGTTTCAAACCAGCTCTGCTCTAGGTGACATCTTCCACCCCGCGGTCAGCTGGATACTGGTAGAAATTTGAGAGAGCTGTCTTTTATGGGATGCTAGGATCCCCATCCTATGGGCCTTCAACTGGAAAATCAACAGCAAGCACATTACTTTCCCCTCTTCGAGTACAGGATTGGAAGAGACAGATCACCCAGAATGCTGGTATTGTCTGCCAGAAAAGGAACCAGCACCCTCTAGACATTACAAGAAAGTTCATTCAGTGCCAATGAACACCCTATTGCCAGATGGGAACTTTATTTCAACAGCAATATAGGCAAGATAAAATTGGATGAAGCCAAAATGCAGAAGGTTCAACATGCCTCAGGGGAACAACTCCACCATCTATTTAGCTGCATTGATAACTAATAGAACCAACACCATTTCGACTTAGAATTGTAAGTAACTTTTGAGGGTTTTTTTCACATTTGAGACCAAGTATTTCATCTTATCCTCCAGACATGGAGTGGTGGCTTCTCAGCCTCTGGTTTCCTCGAGCACTTAAGAAAACATTGTTTTAACTGGGCATTCTGCAACACTATCAGCCACATCACCGGGTCAATTTAGATTATTCTTACATTTCCTTGGAAAGTTCAATGTTTCTATAAAACTCTAATTTAGTCATAAAATAATGTTAATCCAGTCACACTGTCAGAGCATTTAATAAACATTATAAATTCCACCCTATACTGAGAAAAATAGTAACATTATCAAAAGTTCTGATAGCATTAACAATATATTGTTGATATTCAAACACCAGCAGATGATTTAACATCATTAATTAGGGGCACTGCCAGGAAATGTCAATAACATCTCTTGAAAACAAATCTATGTTTTTACAAAATAATGTTTTGTTAAATAGAATCACAGAATCATTTCGGTTGGAAGAGACCCTCAAGATCAAGTTCAACCACTAACCTAACACTGCCACTAAAACATGGCCTTAAGAACCTCATCTACACATCTTTTAAAAACCTCCAAGGATTCAAACCTTCAGCCATCTCCGCACAGCCAGGCCTGCCAAAAACCTAATTCTACTTCTCGTTTGCCACTTCCTGCCCCTCAAGAAAATAATGGGCTTGCCTAAACTTAAAAGGATCTGCTGGTACAGCTCCACGGGTAAACCTCTTTGGTAAATAAAAGTTTAAGCTGATACAGCTTATATTGAATGAAACAAATGACAGCAAAAGACTTTCTCATGGATAGAACTGAATTTGCACTAATGCTTTGACTGGTACGGCTACACAAGTTAAGAGCAGGGGTGGGGTAGGGGGGGTTTGTCAGGCACCTCTCCCAGTAACACTTCTAAAAGTGCAGCAAGCCCAAGGTTTGTCAGCCAAAACACAGTTGTGTCCAGCAGCACAGCCACACTACTGGCTTCCACCAGAACAAAAAGAAACTGCTGGGCAAGGACGCCACCACTGATGGGCTTGGAAGGCATCGGGCTGGATTGCTTAAATCTAAGCTGAGCATTTCTCAGTAATTGTAGGAGGACTGAGCGATCAGAAAATAAGTTTTGCTTCTGAAAAAAAACAGCAAGTGGAGAGCAAAAAGAAGTCCACACCTCCTTGCAGTTTTTGCTGTTGTTTGGACTCATGAAACAACTCGTCAAATCTACCAGAAGTTTTGCACGTGTAAAAATGCTTGAAAGAGCATCTCCGATCTCCTCCTCCATCTCAGCCTAGGAAAATACAGGGAGGACACAAATTTGCCATTGGAAAAGGAGGTGTGATGGAAGTACAGCATGGACTAAAAGCCTGGAAAAGGGAAAAGACCTAACAATTTATTTGTTTTTCTAAGGCTTCCTAATCCTGATCTAACAATATACTAGGCTCAAATTAGGTGGAACTTGCATTTCATTGAAGCTCATGTTTATTCTTGTTAGGGAACCTTATATGCACAAAAACTTGAACAGAAACATTAAGATCTTAATTTTGGGAATGCTTCGGTTAGACCAACTGTTCGCTTAGTCCAAAACCCTATCAGACACTGTAATCAGGACTATATACATCAGAAAAAGATGAAATCATTGATTTGTCTGTCAACAGGAAAGACACCTTCCTAATCCCCTCAGTAAAAAACATGTATATTCTGAAACCTTATAATCTCTTTATCTTACATAGTGTAACTGTGGACATTCTCATTATGGATACTTAATCCTCTCAAAGACGATAAACTTCTGGCCTCAGTAATATTACTGTGGCATTAAGTTCCTCATGCTCGCTGTGTGTTCTGCAAAACAGCATTTCCATTAAGGATTTTTATGCATATTTCATATTCACTGCTTGACCTGTGCTATATAATTTTATTGTGAGAATAGGGCTCTCCTGTTCATCCTTTCTCTCCACTGTTCTTCACATTGTTTGTAGGTTCACCTACAGGTAGATAGTCAGGAAAGTTGACCTGAAGTAAATGGATGTTTTAATTAAATTTTAACGGATTAGTTTATCTACAATGTTAAAATGGATAAATTATACTACATTAAATCCCTGTATGGACATACACATTCAGAATGAAAATGGCCTTAATACAATTTAGCTCACTTTGCTTCCAAAGTAAATGGAGATAAAGCAAATGAAAGCCACTTATATTTTGAATAACACTATTAACACAGTGATTCAATGTAATTCAACTCATCATTTTAAATTCCCATATTTTGCCACTTCAATTTTTTTTCCTGAGTGTTCCCATGTAAACAAGTCTTCAAATTATCCTCTTTTTAAATCTCCTACCTCACAATTCCCATCCTTGACATCCAGTCATTTTTGCCATTATGTGGATCCTTTTTATTTTACCCTATCTTTTAGGGGTAGTATAAAGGGGATAAAGTAATCGCCATGATTATGAGAGTTTCTACAGTAAAGACCATCACTGCAATAATCTTCGTACACTTGTATATCTTGCTATTGAACATAAAACCCAGGCAAGACATTAGTTAACACTGTGTGGATTAAGCACCTGAATTTTGAACTCATTACAATAGCCACTTCAAGTCTTTCACTTTAAAAGCTCCTGTTAATACGGAATCTAACGTAAGTAGCAAGACTTACTTTTCCTAAGAAATGCAAGAGTCTTGTCTGAGGCACCTTCTGTCCAAATCAACATTTAACATTGTAAAAACTGTTAGCGTCACCAAGAACAGCCCCACAGTCACACAAAATGAGCGGATAGTTTTCAACTCCAGCACGCACGGATTGTGTCCACATGTCCACAAAACCAGGGACACGTCCGTTAGTAATGTCAGCAGAGAAGAGAGTTCACACCTCCGGTAGGTTTATGGCTGCATTATCAGGGATTATACTGCACATAAATAAGAGTAATCCATCTTTCCAGTGTACTATGTCTGCTAAAACCAGCAATTTCAGGAGTGAATACTTGCTTCCTAACACAACGGGATCAGAACAGACCACGATAAATGGGCTAACAGGGATGCAGTGGTGTTACGGGTGATGCCGGGGGGGTGACCCTGGGCAGATGACACCAGGGAGCATTTGAAAGAAAAGCAAGTGTAGCCAACAGGGCAGAACAGGCAACCTGTCACACTCTGTGTTTGTTAAATCCGAATGCACCTAATTAGTTATGTTGCCCGCTAACACCTCCAACAGCAACAATGACGAGACGATTCTGAGAACGTGTATTTCATGGGAATGCCCATAGATAGACCTGCTGTAAACCTGACTGTAGTCCCTGGGGCCCTGGTCTGCAGTGAGACCTTGCTGGGGTACATGTGTGTGTTTGTGTTTATTTTAAATAAACACGCACATACAAATAAAGACCATCACTTGCTGCCTCTTTGGTTAAAGGTCAGGCCTAGCCACATCTGCACTATGAGTATTTGTTAATGAGTAAAGTACTAGCAAACCCACTACCTCACCAAGATTTGGTGAGCTTCCAAAATTAAGGACATTCTGCCTCTATTTTTCTCCACTCTGCTTTTAATCTCGCAGTTAAGGTTTTCCCCAGTAGAGCCCTGTCCCGACGGAGCCAAGCGACAACCATCCCCAGACCATGTTTGTGTTCTGTCACATTCATAAGGCATGGAGCTCTGTTAAGCCTGGAAAGAGATTTCAATTGGACTGAATTTTACAACAGTATTATATGCTGCTTCATCTACTGGCAAGTGGGCATTTCAACTTTTTTTGCACCTCAGAACAGACCCTCAGACCATATTTTTGACACTCAGCTGCTTGGTAGGAAATGACCCATGTTTTCTAGGATCTTTAAAGAGAACTTGGCTAGGAAACAAATCAGAATTGAGCTGGGACTAACCAGGGTAAAGGTTGCTTATATCTGCAGATTACCCCTCTCTGCTTTTCTAATTTACTCACCACGCCTTATCTTTCCATTAATCTTTAATAAACCTTTTAGTTAATTCCCAAACACATGCAATCTACATGTCAGCAGGATACAGTGCAAAAGCAGCCCATGGATATGAGGAAATAGTCAGCAGAGGAATCAAAATGAGGAGAAACTTTTCGGATTAAAAACCGTCCAAACTGCAGGTCAGTACAAAATGATGAGCAATCAGGAGAAAGCAGTGGTAAGGAAGAAGGCAGGGGCTAGAAGGGTATTAGTGTTTCTGCGGCTGTTGGATTAATTTTCTCAATGGGGCCCTCCTCCCCTTTCCACTCAGGTTCCACTTTGACAAAACCAGGCAATTCGATTTCAAATTCGGAGCCTCTGAAATGTGGAAAACCCTCTCCAGGCTGACAATAAGGATACAGCTAGATCAAAAGGTAAATCCAATTTAACCCACCCCAGCAGAAATGGTAATCAAATTATATTGCCTCTAAATATGATAAGTTTGAGGCTGGGGCCCTCAGGGGAAGAGAAGGTGTCTTGCAAACACAAATATACACAAAGAAACATGCTAAAGGGAACTGCTAAATCAATGGATGAATTGTGACTTCTACCCTTCATCCCTCCCACAGGGTGCTTGATAAGCTGCTGATTGCTTCTAAAACATCAACTACCAATGTTAGGAACTGATTAAGCAGCTTACAAAGCACTGGGGGCTAATAGACAGGCCCACCAGGGAGACTGCAGCTCTGGAGTTAAGTAGCTTGCTTTTTCATGGCTTGATTATTAAAGATGAGATAGCAGAACATGCTGAAAGGATGTGGAAACAATTTTACACCTCAGATGACTGGCCTTTTTATTTTATATATGGAAGAATTTCTACCCTGTGACTTCACCAGCCAACAAAAGCCACGTTTTCTGCAGTTCCGTGGTCTCCATATCTGAGGGGCATCTGAACTACCTCAACGTGTCAGCGGAACATCCAGAACTATGCTAACCATTATCCTGCAGAAAAGACATCACTACACAAAGGAAACATCAGTGGAAGAAGCTTAAAATAATGTGTTTTACATACCACTGGCAACGGCATTAGTGTGAACACAGATACGCCCAGGCCAGCTAGTGCATCTCACCTCATTGCTTCCTCCATTGTGCATCTCAGGGCTGTAGCACATTCACCTTAGATTCCCTATCCTCCCCTTTCAGCTTTTTGCCAAATTCTTCTTGTTTAATCTGGTAGGTAATAACATTCTTCTGTTCAGGTAGATGTACTGCAAAGTGCTTGCTTAGTTCAATCAATATCAATGCCAAGACATTTTGCTGGCACATTTACCTCTCCTGTGGCCACATCTGTCATAGTAACTCTGCAGGGCTTAACTCTGTGGAGCAGTCTCGCTGAGGTTTTTGCGGGTTTGTTTGTTTTTAATTATTTTTTTCCTCTCTTGTGGTAATGCCTAGCAGACTTTGTAAATAAGCACGTTACACTAGGGACTGTACAAACTCAACTTCCTGAATAGCTATGCTTTCAAGCAAATGAATAAATACTACTTGTCACCTGTAGCCTGAGCCTTAGATGAGCCTTTATTGATCAGATGAAAAATTTCTCATAGCAAAGTTCTCTTTGTAGACTACAGTTTTCTTTTGCAGTCTCTTTCTAGCCCCATTTCAACACTGACACTTTAGGCTTTCTCTCATTGCTAACCAACACTTCTGTTAGCCCCATTTTATGTTAAGTATAAACCACAGACATGGCTTGGAAGTAAAGCTATTTATGCTATGATTAGCAAGAAGGGGGGATGGACAACCAGCACTGAAGATGAGAACAGGCTTGATGTGGAACCAGAAGAATTAGTTGAAGAAACTTACCTGCTGAAGGTCTGCGAGAGAATAAAGATGGATTTGTTGGAGAAGATACTCTCTGGGAAAGATCCTGGAAAAGACAAGAATGGATGTGCGTCACACCTTTTTGACTCGGAAGCTGAGATTTCCTCTCCCCACCAATGGATGCTACAGAGAGTGCTTGTCAGAAACTGGAATTATGTCACCCTGTAAGCATCAACTAATTTTACAGCATCCCTCATGTGCACAATTCCACAATAAGAACAAATGCTGTGCCAGCGTCGGTCTCTGACGGTCAGGGAAGCAAGTCCTGCAACATTTACAGTAATTGAAAGCTCATCCTAAGCACAGGTGTTTCTTTAAACAATTAACCCAGTAATAAAAACTAATAACTCAAACTACACATTGAAAGTATTTCTTACGGTTTTTAGTACAAGATTCCTGGTGAGCTAGAAAGCTGTAACAGTTAATTTCAGGTGCGATTTATGGCTTTGTAAGCAAAGTAACTATATTGGGAAAAACGTCACGCAAATACTCTTCTTCCAACAAAGTTGATTGATATCAATTCCCTTTGCATACAGAAATATATGTATTGCTATATACTTTATGATGACTTATTTGAGAAAGGCCTATTTTCCTTACATAAACCAAAGTTTCAGGCAAAACTATTGATAATCCACTGACAGAGCTGTTCAGTAAAGCTAAATTACAGAAACCTGAATGGAGAAGTGATGTCCTAATTAGAGTGACTTGCAGTAAAATGAAAAACTGCGTTTAAGTAACATTACAGAGAAAAACGGACCTTGTAAAGGTCAGTGGATCCTAGCAAGAAAGTTGATGAAAACCTATGTATCTGCCATAAAGATGTCAGGAAACCAAAAAGTGCATCTAAGTAAAATGTCTTTGTGTGCACACACAACCAACCAGCTAACAAGCTTTATTTTCCATCCACAGAGAACAAATATACCACCACACTAAGGTATGGTGGGGAGTGGAGAATCACATCAGCCTTTCAAAGAAAGCAACTAAATATCTCAGGAGGTGCAAGTATTTTACACTAGGTGTTGCTTAGAGAAGAAATTGTGAAGTCAATTCCTACATAACAATCACGTAGTTTTAAGGCCATACAGAAACAACATTCTTGATATTATTAAATGCATGAACAAAGCCCTGGCAAAGATTGGTTTGTAATGGTAAAACTGAATGGCAGTGAACAGAAAGACCACTGGACGTGTTCAAAAAAACCAAAGATACTGATAAGCCAATATGAACTTCCACGATCACCATACGAGACTACAGAGAAAGTACACAGGAACTCAAAGAGGAGATTTTAGCAGCTGTGACAACATAATTAGCTAAGACACGGATCAGCAGAGATAACAGTCCCAACTGCCATCTTTGACACTGAATCTAAGAAATAAGGGGAGCACCTCAGTTTATTCTACTCCATTAGTTGTCGTAAACAACTATCTGAAAGTGATGCTTTCAAAGCCGTCTTGGAGGGACTAGGACTTTTCGCTGCTGTTAGGGTGAGTGGTACAAAGCCAGATATCAGACAATATTTGACATTGAGATTCCTCATTTGCGCATAGAAGATTGATTGCTAAGGATTCAACTCTGAAGAGCATTTCGAAGCCATTAGTATTTTTCAGCTCTGATAGAATTTCTTTCATTACAATTTCCCCATCATTCTCACCTGATTACGCAGGCAGGCACTAAACAGTGCAGTAGATTTGCCAGGAACTGTATTATTTGCTGATGCCCTTACAGCACTGCTAAAGAAAATAATTAGCTAATGAAAGATTTCCTTTTTCAGGAAATAGCCTGGATAGCCCATAAGGCAGAAACTGTTCAACGACTAATATTGATGACGAACATCACGTTCCCCTGCCTTCAAGTACTTCATTCTATTTCCTGCACCCTCTAACTCCTAATAAAGAGTGTGCAGATGAAAAGCAAACTCATGATGGAGGGAGTCCCTCTGTCAGGGGGGTGTTGGCCAGCACAGGTGCTGGTGACCATCGTCCTCTCCCTGTACCTGTCCCCTCTTTGAGGGATGCCAGTTTGCAGCAGCAGCTCTGCAGAGCCAGCGTCCAACGCTCCTCCTCCTTCCAAACCTATTTCCAGGAAAAGAAGTAGGCACTGCCCTCCCAGTTATGCAAGACACGTATCCACACGCACATACCTGGCACTCAAGTAAGAGAAGCACTTATTGCCATTGCTATGGAAACTGAGGCATTAAAAACTCTCAGTAAGTAAGGCTGGTCCAGCTTCAGATTTGCAGTCCTTCTGTCGACTCAAAAAATCCGCAATTTGGTTGTCGTGGACCACAGAAAGACTGCTGAGCAGCCAGAGCTTGCATGTACAACAGCATTTACAAAATTTCTTACGAAGCAACATGCAGAGGTTCATAACGCTCCCTCAACACCTGTGCACATCACCAAAGGTGGAGAGCACACAGCTCCATCAGCACGAAACCACTGAAATTGCCCAAAAGTTGGCAGCTCAGTCCCTGATCATTTAAAACATGAAAGACGTACCCTTACCACACCTGTGGTGAGCTGAGCAGTTGTTTCAAAAACACATCTTGCTGTGCTGCACGTTTGCAATTAAGATCTCCAGAAAACTTCTACTAGTCCTATTTGGAAAGAAAAACCAAAACTAAACAGCTACCTGAACATAACTTGTGAAGCCAACTGTTTATTGGCAGTTTTGTCAGCCTCTAGTGGGTGCAGAGTAATAGGCAGCAAAATATCAAACTCAAAGACATTTTCAAAAAACCTCATCATAAAATGCAAGCAAATCAGTTGGGGCAGGAAATCCATGCAGACCAAGTAGTCCAGCGAGCAAGAAAATGAATGCCATCTGGTTTCTAACGGCTTGCTTGTCTGCGAAGGTTCTCTAACGAGATGATGCCTTATATAAAGTCTTTTTTGTTAGGGGGCACACAGGAGTAATTCAGAGCCACCTGCATCTTGACCCCGATGCTTCCTCTCATGACATCTTTGCCATCTCTATTCCTCTGTCAACTGCAACTCCTATTGCCCAAAGGAAGCCCAGGTCAGTAGAGCACAGTGGGTGGATGGGGCTCACACAAACCCCACACCGTTGCATTAGCGTCCAGACAAAGTACGGCACGGCATCCAGATCAACTGAAAACCGCAGAGCAGGCTAAGATAACTACAGTTAGAGACATTCCACTAGAAATAGCATATTTACTTTCTGCACGAGATGGAGCTTTGAGCATGGCTGGGTTAATATAAGGCCTTGATCCAAAAAGACCAAAACAAGCGCTCACATTTTATAATATTTTTCCCTTGTTATAAAGGCCCTTTACAAACACCATGCGGGAAATCTCTCGTAAGTTATTTGAAAGCAAAATAAAAGATGTCAGTTTTGTAAATCTTTTGATCAATGTGCTGTAATGAACTAGATTTTTTTTTTAAAGTTGGTCAATTAAAAGCATTCAATAAACAGTGTCCTTTCAGTCAAATCTTAACACAGAAAAAAAACCTGGAGTGAGCTAGACAGAGGTCAAAAGCATGTTAAGACTCATCACAATAAAAACTCAAACCTCTGCTGCTTCAGAATGTGACCCGTGACCCTTGAGAGGCAAACGGTATTGAGTACACGTCCCACTAAAAGCACCTCCTAAGCTTTCACAGTTTGGAAACTCCCGGAGCAGTTTCACCATGGATGCAAAACAGAAGGGCTGTGAGTCACAGGGCTGCTGTGCCGGAAACCCTGACTACCCCGTCAGGGTTAAGCCTGCAATGAACAACCCAAGTTCAATGCTAACCAGCCCTCCAGCTTTGCCAGTTCCTGTGAACAATGAAATCCAAAGTCCTACTGGTTAAAGGTCTCTAAATCGCTTTATTGTTATGTGCTAGAAATAAAAGCAATCAACGCAAGCAGGAGAGAAACCCACCATCAGAGACTTTCGATCCAACTAAAAGAGCAAAACCAGGCATTCTCAGCTTGTGATTATTTTTCTTTTTTTTTTTGCTTGAGACTTTGTAATCTGAGGCACAACCTTCGGGCAAGATAGAACCAGAAATTTCATCCGTTCCCTTTCGATGATCTTATCAGGTAAGTATTTGCACAAACAAAGGTTATCTTTTAGTGTCCTCCTGCAAACAGAACCAGTGATAAGACTTTGCTTTTTGCATTTGGACAAAGTGTGTAGTCATGGTGCTTTGTTAGCACTAAGTAATTGCTCTGCATTTAAAGCCTGTTTATCATCAGCTCAGCTAATTTTTCTCCAATGGGTTAAATACCCTGACAGCTCTGCTAGAGCTACAACCAATTAATCTGCCCAAGCCTGACACTATAACCCAAGTAAAAACGTGATAAGCAGAGCGAACTCTTCTTTCTACAGCACAACCAAAAGAAATCAAGTCAGCTGGCAGGTGGGCACAAGCACGGCTCTTTTGCACCGCAAGCCCTGCCGAAACTCGGGGCGCGAGGGGGGGAGGTCGGGAAAGCCGGCACCACAATTTCGTGTGCCAGGCAGGAGCACCTCGTTTGACCAGGTTGAGAACTGTGTGACTGAGCTGTGACTCACAGGAGCCGCAGATGCCCCGGTCCAGCCCGCAGCCCCATTCACCGCGCTCTCCACCCTCTGCAGGAACCTGCTACACCCACCGCTGGCACAGCACCCCGGCTACCACCTGCATTTCCTCAGCCGGCGCGGTTCATACTTACGCCACCACCAATTTACTTTTAAGCTACTGCACCACGCTGCAAACTAAAGCAGCTGACGGGCAAGCACACGCTGATTACCGCT
Organism: Pampusana beccarii; assembly: GCA_013399365.1. Classification (NCBI taxonomy): domain Eukaryota; kingdom Metazoa; phylum Chordata; class Aves; order Columbiformes; family Columbidae; genus Pampusana; species Pampusana beccarii. The sequence continues at coordinate 261,870 of VWYH01011057.1, forward strand.
GCTCCCACGTTTCTTTTTGCCCCCTAAATGAGGGGCAAGGGGTCCTGCGCAGGCCCTGCAGCTCCGCCGGTTGTGCAAAGGAACCACATACGCTCCAATCTCAGCAGGAGCACAAATTTTTCAGAGCTACTATTCAAGAAGTACAGGGGGATATCAGCGAATTACCAGTTATCTCAAATATATGCGGCAGGGTAAATAACATCTCTTGCTGGGTTTTCTCTTGCAATTCATTTGACAGGGAATCTGTTAATTGAAGGTAGAGAAGAGCATCAGAGGTGAGGGAAAAGGTGGGATTTTTTTCTGGTGTTGTTAATTCTCATAGTTTTATTCAGGCTTTTGATTTTGTGTTTCCTTGGCAATCCCAGCTCCGGGAAGTTGGGAGAGGAGAACCCCAACTTGCCAGCCAAAAAAGGTTACTCAGGAAAGTGGGGCCCTGGGAAACCTGGTGATTTGAAAGTCAAGAGGTAATAATAAATAAATGAATTTAAAAGAAAAAAAACCCACTTATTTATTTCGTTCTTGTGGTATTACACCAGATTAATGATTTGTCATAATTCTACGGGTTTGGCTAAAAAAGCATTTGTGAATCATTTCACATTCGTGAGGTACGAAAACTCTTCTGGCTACATTCTGGGAGCAGCCATTCCGAAATACCTTCAGCCCACACTAAGTGCTAGATTTATTAGCAAACATGTCCAGGTCAGGTATTGTTTCTTGTTGTTATGAAATTCCCCAGGAGCATCCCTGTGTTAAAACAGTTACTCTTATAATCCACCAGCAATCCTGAACCAGTATATAAACTTTCAACTAAAATGCAGTACATTAACTCTCTCCTCTGTGGTTACTTGAGCAAGGGTACGGTAACATTGTGAAAGACAAGAATTACTACAGATCAAACTCGGGACTCAAGTACTACTGTTACTAAAAGCAGGATGTAGAGAATTAGAGGCACACAGCTTCATTTTTAAATCAAAACAGCTTAGATCCCCCAGTTAACTTGAAATGAAGAATAAGAAAATGCTCTCTGTTTTTGCCAGGCGCTTGCCGTTTGCTGCTGAAGTTCTGATATAAAAATACAGGGATAAAAACAGCACAAGTCATATTTAACGTGATAACACTTATAACAGGAACTTCTAAAAATCATTATTTTTTTAAAGCCCTCTAATCTCAAAAGATTAATAGAAAGTACCATTTTGAAAAATGTCAACTACTACTGATGTATTTGACAAGGAGATGCAGGTGAGCCCTTAGACCAGAAAACAAACTGAAAGCCCCACCTGTCCTCTGGAAAACTCATCACATATACCCTGCCATGCTCCTCAGCTGGATGCTGACCATGGCAGAGCACCGGCTTGTGCTTTTAACCTTCCCCTGGCTTGATCAGACAGCAGCACAACCTCCACCACAAACCCATCCCCTACAGTTTGAGCCGAATGATTTTTTAAGATGATAACTTGGAAGGACACTACATGCACAGTTACTTCTTCAGATAGACACAAGAGCTGAAGCAAAGTGGGGGTCTGTTTGTAAGAGCTCCATCAACAGGCATGTGTCATTTCAGCTATTGCAATAATTATACACATGCGAGATCCATAGAAAACAACAAAAGGCTCGTGCATACTTCTCTGCATTTGTCTCCTCCCTTTTCCTCACTTTGGGCTGTTGTTTGGCCTTAACACTGGATCCTCTCAGGATATCCAGATATCCTCTTTGAATGAGCTTCTCCACTTTCCAATCACCCATGCAGCAAATTTTCTTCTTCTCTTGGTCTTGCTATTAACTCAGAGCCCTGAGTGCTATGAAACCACAGCCTTTTGTTCCTTTCCTGCTCAAAGGTTGTTTTTGCAGTCTACTGCTTCCACGAGTTTTGTCTTTGTTTCCCTGCTTTGGGATTTTCCACTCTCCAAATGGCCCTACCCATCGCAAAGAAAACAGAGAAAACAGTCTCCTTTGGCTGGACACGACTTAATGACCTTCTGTCGTCCTTGGTCTGAAAGATGACACAGCCCCAGCTTCACATAGGTGAGGTATTTGGTGGCATAGTGATTGCGTGAGATCAATCAGGATTCCTGTGATGTGTTTAGACAGGTTCCCCAATTGCCACACAAATATTTTGAAAGTAATCTACTCCTGTGTCAGAAGTGATATGTCTAAGGCCTCACTGTAGGAAGTGACAGGAGCCTATTGTTCAACATAACCGAATTTGGGATTGTTCCGCGTTGTGCTGACAGACGGGCAGGCTCAGCCAGGACCACACGTCTGCGGCCCTGGAGGTGCTACCTTCAACCTCCTGCTGCCACAGTAAGCTCTCATCTGGTCTTCCTATGAGACACTACGGAATGTATCCAGCGCTGGAGTTCTGCTAGAGTAAAACCAACGTATCGCTGTTCTGGAGCTGACAGACAAATGGTATCAGATGGAGATGAGCAACAAGAGGGAAAGTTTTCCACAAAAAGGGCACTGCAATAAGCACTAATGTATAGGTGAATGTGCTGCAAAACATCTATCTTCTGTCCCTGCCATACACGTAAAATATTTGGGCTAGAAACACCTGAACTGCAGGTTTAGGTGTATAGGTGAGAGAGCAGAGAGCCCAGAGAGAGCTCCAAGGTTGACCTGGGTTAGCCTGCCCTACAATAAATGTGGAGGTGCCTGAAGACTTCTCGAAAAATCATTGATAGCTCCTTGACCTGAAAAGCCTTCGACCATGACAAGAACAGAGGAAAAGAGGCTGTGGCGTATGGACACAGTGTTAGTGTGTCTTATGTCTAGAGAGAAAAGGAAGAAAGCAAAACCACAATAAAACTTGCATCATTCAGCACAGCTTCACAGAATAAGCTCATTATTTAATGCACTCAGAGATTCTCGCTCTTTCCTAGCTACCAGCTTTATTAAGTCCATCTTGTTTGCCTGTGCCATTCGCTCATCATTTATCATCCCACAATCTGCAGGTGGCGGTGGGACCTGTACGGCTCCACTTGTACTAATTCTCTGCTGGCACGAGGTTTCGGCCTTGTGCATTTCTGCCTGAGAGGCATCCACGCAAGCAAGGCAACCAAAGCAAGCGAGAACTTGTTGAGGAAAGACATTTGAGGCAAATCATGTCTGTTGCAATACTGAGGTGACAGCCACAGCAAACTAGGCATAACAACGTCCCTTGTAGAACAGGGAGCTCAGCAAGAGGCTGCAGTCTCAGCTGGCTGATCTCGGTGGAACGCTGCTGGCCCGCACCAGTGGAGGGCCTTAGTTCTCCTCCCAGCCAAGTCTCCATTCCTGTATTTTTATCCCTTGTAAATATAAAAAGAGCTTAGAATCCAGCAGAGCAATAGGTGAGAACAAATCATTATAACTGATGAAGACCACTTTTATTGTGAGCCTTCCAGCTACTTTCAGGATTGCTTCTGCTTCTTTTCCTTTCCTCTTTCATTTTTTTCTACTTAGTCACTTGCTTCCTCAATGTCCACAATGCGGTTCAGCCCTCTGTTCTCTGTTAGATGCCAAGTTTCAAAGTTCCCAAAGTACCTATCTATGCACACCAAGCATTATAAATAACATTTCCACATTTAAGCCAACTAGATGCTGAGCTAACCTGGTTTATTGCCATCTGGAATTCCTCAGAAAAAGTGACTTGTAAGCACTGTAAACAGTTTTGTCTTTCCAGAGGACACCAAGAGTTTCCAGCTTCATTGCCATCTTCATTTCACGATGTGGGTTGAAGAGCAAGGTATAGATTTAAAGAAGATGATAATGCAAATAGTATTAATAAAAGAAACCTCAGAGTGATCTGCTTTTCCCTAATAAGGCAGGCTCTATCAGTGTCCCAAAGGCAGCAAGGTGCCAATACAATTAATCAGTCTGTTTTTAGTTCTCCCTAGACAGCAATATTAACAGTTTGTTTCAGTCTGTTTATATGGGTCTGACAGGTCTTCAAGATGCTGCGTTCACTTGCTTGTGATTAATAGTCATTCACATGCTAAGGTGAAGACCAAGCAGAAAGAGAATGTTTTTAGAGCAGGACAGATAACTGGATTCTCTCCCCCAGCCTTTCATTTCTAACTAGGAAACAATACTAAATTTAGGAACGCTGTCTCACCATATTGTTTAAACTCCTTCTTTTCTTGCAACTTGCCTGTGTGATGAGCCAAAAGGAAATTTAAATCACGTATTTTCTTCGTTTACTTTTCAGCTGTGCTCTATAAAGCCATCACATCGATAGTGAATGTCTGCACACTGTGATACTACATGCAGAAAGCAAAGCCATTGAGACCACTTCTGAGCAAGGAATAACTCCTGGGAAAAGAACTTTTCTTCCTTTCCATCTCTGCAAACCTCTTAGGGGAGGATCTGAGGGACCAACTGAGCACCAAACCCATCCCAACAGAGACTTCACAGACCAAGCAGCAGCTGTACTCTAAGGTGTGTTCTGTACATTCCTCCAGTGGCTTTTACAGCACTTTTAACTGGAGATGCTGCCTTAGCACAAAACTAAACCCTTCTTGGGCTGGGGTCCTGCTCTCCACCACAGAGAGTTTTAATTGAAGGAACCTTTAGATAAGAAAAGGGAGAAATTGGAGCATTTCTTAGTTTTGCCTTCTGCCATCCTAGGTGTTTCTTCTTGATACAGGGAGTTTTCTCTCTCTCCTCCCCACCTCAAGAAAAGACAATGCACACACTTCCGTGCTAATTTTTGTCCATTCTCTCTTCTCTCCATTTCCTTGGCACTTGACATCTCTCCTTTTTGGAGGTAGGTTTTGGGGCTCCCTCTTTGTCCTGGTTTCTTCATTAACTCCTAATTTCCTGAGATCCCTTCCCTCTTTGAGTCTCCTCCTTCTCCTGGCTTTCCCTCATCCCTTTGTCTCTAGCCCATTGATTTCTCTGCTCGGGACTCCTTTGATCTCCCTTCTTTCATTCTCTTACCATTCAGTCTCGTGCGTCCTCCTGTCTATTTTAATCATGGCATTCTTTTCTTCAGCATTAATCAGAAAGCATAATTTCTTTTCTGCCACTTTTTATGAACAGCAGCCTTCACAAATCCTATTCTCCTTTTAGTTTTATTGCAGTTGAATAGGATGGCATAGGAAAGTTATTATAGCTGAATAGCAAAACAGCTCTGCAAGATAAAACCATCCTCTAGAAAAAAAGAAAAATCATCGTAGTTTTTAAAATGCTGTGAGCTGCCCTATCAAATAATAGGAATTGAGCAGCAAGACACAAGCACATGTTAACACACAGTGGGTCTGACACAAGAACTCAGTAGTGCTCTCCAGAAACCTGTTGCTATGTCCTTCTCTTAGTTGTTCTAGGTAGTTCATCAAGCAGTGACATAGGTTATATACTGAATAGCAGACCGCCTCACTCCTGACCTGGGATGAAGACACTGTAGCCTACTCTGCCTCCCAGCAAATTCAGGTCCCTCATCTCTAAAACACCATACTCAAAAAAGAGTCACTGATGTCCTCTGCTTTCCTGCCCTTTGGCAGCTCAGAATTTCAAAGGGGCGCCTTTCCTATTGGCAGTCTTGTCTTACAAGCTTGGGGTATCAAAATGTTTACAGATGCATTAACCATCAGGTCAGCTGCATGTGCCTGGAGCCACCCACCTCACATTGTGGCATGGGCAGCGACATCTCCCCATCTCTTCTGGAGATCCATGACAAAAGTAACTTGGCTTTTTTAAGGTCACAACTGTGGCTTGATGGTTTTAACATTGTTCATTTTTAGCTCAGAAAAACGCAGCAGCAGCTGAAACGACTAAGATACCTCACTTCTAAAACGAAGTTCACTTTTTATAAAGCTACTATTCCTACCACAGAAAACTCAACGCGAAACACGTTCTGCTGTGCTGTGACCATGTGTTTTCCAATAAACAGGCCACTCGGCACAGCCACGTCATGGATGGAAAAGACAGTTGCTGAGCAAGAGTACAACTGCTCCGGTGTCATGTAACTCATACGCTGGGTGACATGCCAGGGGAACACAGCTGGCCTCTGCCCTTGGCGAGATCACATCACAGAAGAGGGCAGAAGCGCAGGGCAGGTGAGTGACTCTGGCCTCTCTCATGCTTTGCTGTACTGAGAGGTGGTTCAAAGGTCCCAGCAGTGGCTGCCACGCTGCAATGCCATGGCAGGTGGATGAGTTATCACACCTGACTGAAAATACACACAGCCAGGAAGCCTGAGGAGGAGTAAAAGATGCTCACTACAACATGTGGCCTCTGGGCTAACAGCTGTCAAGAACAACTGCAGATGTTCAGACCCTATAAAACCATTTTCTTCAGCAGTAGATAACGCAGCTTCCCAGGGAAGTCAGATACAAGCACAACATTTTTCTATGCAGGTAACACCTTCAGACTAGATCATGAAACAAAACAAAACAAAAATAAAAAGGAGAAAAGTAACATGACAACGAAACTACATCCTTGTGCTGTTGTCGGTGTTTCTTACCTTCTACGCAGATCTTCAGCCACTGCTGCTCTGCAGCTGAACAAATAGGCTCGGAGAGATTTCAGCTGCTGTCTCAGGCGGACAACAGTTGCCAGAGGTTCCACATGGTTGTACAACATGGGATTTTCCTGCTGGATATCAATCAGTGGCTCCTCATAAACATATTCCAGGAACTCTTTGGCTTGCTTTGACACCTGAAAAATACAGCGATCAGTTTAGCTAGGCTTTCCTCCCAACTTCTTTTAAGCAGATCTTCCCCTCCGTGATCTGTCAGCTATTCGCTGCACCTGAAATCTTACTCTGTTACCAATTACAAATGAAGACAGAGCTGAGAGAAATCCAACCGTTTCTGCTCGTAGCCAAGGCCAACTTCATCAAGCCCATTAAATTGACTGTATGAGATAATTGCTCACCCACCCAAAGTACAGCGATATTTGCAGCCACACGGGTTTTCACTGCAGGGTAACATAGCTTACTAGATGTTTTTCAAGTCTAAAACTGATCACCAACTTTCTTCCCTGTAAATGTTTTGCTGTTTGTTCACTATTACCTTTTTGGCAAGAAGTTATTAGGTAAGTGCCAAAGCACAACGCTAGAAAAGGGAACATACACACTGCAAATCCAATCGCACTGTACTATCCCAGCGCATAGAACTCCAGTGTAAAATCCTACTTCTGTTTGTGACATGCTCAGCCAGTATGGTTAAAATCACGTAAAAAGAAAATAATCAGAAGCAGATCTACCAGGTTGTTGTGTATTTTTTAAAGTACAGATAAATAACATTGACTTTTACTGGTATTATTGACTCTCAGTGTTTCATCTGCAAGAAATTTTTCTTATGCCTTTTTCATGATAGTGTTCTGTTCTATCTCCACCTGCAAAGAGCTACTGTAATCTTGACAAATTAATGGGGCTTTTGTTCCCCCTAGAAAAAATAATCCTGTTTCTGAGGTGAGAAGGCCAAATTCCCTCTCATTCCTTACTTCTGCATTTTATCACAGCTGGAAAAGAGAAGAAGGGATTATCTGAAATGAGCTGCAAATCACTTGAAACTGTGCTACAGAAATACTATTTCTTCCACGATTCAATTAGTTCTCATGGTCCTTTACATCAGTGTTTACACTGAGTTGAGGGAGGGATGAGTTAGGCTGACAAAAGGAGAAAGGGCACACCATAGCCTGGAGATTTAGGATCTTCTTTCTCTTCTGGTGCTGTAAAGTAGGAAGTTGGTAAAAGCAATAAACATCCTCATAAGCAGCACCACTTCCAAAACCGGCACAAGTTACTGGCTACAGGGGTCACTAGCTACTTACAGGGAGAGCTAACCCCAAACGTAACCTTTTTGCAAAGCATAATAAAAAATATAAGAAATAATGCCAAGGCCAGCCTTCCCATTTACAGCTACACAGGTAATACAATGTGTAATTTTAAATACAGCAGTCTATAACTCCATAGGTTTCCCAGGCCCTGAAGCTGTATTAAATATCTCACCTGTTGGTATCAAACATCCCACTCATTTATTTTTCTTTGATTTCCTTTTTTATTTCCTTTCTTTTTTATTTAATAATGCATTTACAAGGAATTGTGCCATCTCAATGGAAGCACAGGTAACATGCTATGTAAGAGGCAGCACAGGCAACTTGGATTTTGTAGCACAAAACTCTACAAACCCCAAATATATCACATTTTCTAACAGCAGCAATGTTGATGTTTTATGAGATATGCCAACTGCAGTTCACAAAAGAGAGAGCAGCTCAGCAACCTGCTTTTCTCATCATTAAACTATTTGGCTGTAATAGCTCAGCAATCCCCTTACAACTGCTGTTTCTATAGTAAATATTATTCCTCTTCCACTGGTGGGCAAACTAAGCCACATATGCAGCGATTCCCTCAGAGGCACATGAATGCCTGGTACAGACATGAGCACCTCTGGTGCCCAGTGTTCTTTGTAGTCTTATTTTCTTGCTTTAACCCCCTGTGGAAGCAACAGGCTCCCCATCCACCTGCCCTGCTGTCTTGATTTACTGCCCAAGTCCTACACCCCTGCCCGTGCACACTTGTGGCCTGTGTGGGGCCACCCTCCTGGGGCTCCAACGCTAAGAGTACAGAAACAAAAGAATACCAGAATTGAGGTCACCTGGGTGACTCTGCAATACATGTGCACTATGATGACAAAGTATTACTGTGCAGCTCCAGCATTGCAAGGTCTCTGTGCAGCCTTCGAGGAGAGAGGAGCAAAGCAAAACCTTGCTCACTGCTTGCCAATACAACGTACCTGCAGAGTGTTGGCTACAGGAAAAGCAGCTTTACCCAACGGGCAGATGTTGGTCCACTCTGCATGCCTGACACAGCCATATCGGTCATATAAAACATTAAGTCATGTTGCCAACCATAGCAAAGTTACAAGTAGCTGAAATGCTGTCTTATAATGGCAAGTGTTGGGCAGTCGTAATAATTCAGGTTACTACCAGCCAATATCCCAGTATGTGTACTAGCATATTCACAGTTCCCCAGTTTTACTGGGCAGATTAAAAAAGCCAGAAAGAGAGACAAGATGCAAAGTACAACAGCGTTCTAGCTTTAAATGTCATACAAGGACGGATACTAACATTTCCAGACTTTTTTCTTCTAGAGGCTGCAAGCTTATGGTTCAGAATTCAATTTACCAGAAGTCAGCCTCCCCTGACGCCTTCTGGCACAGGGAGTTCATTTCTTGCTGTGTTTGTCTGGAAGCCACCTGAACCAAACTGCAATACTTACTGGGTTCTGCATGCAAACATGGAAAACAGTTGGTCTAAGCAAAAGGAAGAAAGAATATTCACAAGATTACCTCTTTTCCTTTCACACAAACACGTGAAAAACACAAATGTGAAAACAGTAGGGAGACAGAGAAAAAAAGCAAACCTGGGGTCTGAACTGCTCCTTTGGTTATGATAGAAACAACATGCCCGACTGCCAAGTCCTTTCAAAGAGCTTTTATTGCAGTCAAGGGAATTTTTCTTTTCCTACCCCTGTGCTTTCAGGTGTTAAGTGTACAGTTGTTTTTCAAGATCCTGGGTATGGGAAGACACAACGATACGGATTTCTACCACTGCTGGTTTTTCATGACCTGTCTTGCTAAAAGCAGACAAGAACCTTTCCATTTGCAAAACTTAATTGATGCAATGGTTTACTTTACAGCTGGTCCTCATATGTCCAAAGAAAATCTAATAGTTGGGGATGCTGTAGTGTTTTCCCACCTAAGGGATGACGTTCCTTTCTTAAATCCACCTCTCCGAGCACCTTGGCACAGAGACTGGTGCAGTATCTGCACAGAATTTGCTTGTGCTCCCAAGCCACCTCTCAGCTGTTCTAACTGTCCACAAAAAACTGTAAATTGATAATTTGTCACTATTAGAGTGAGATTACAGTAGATTAAGTTTTCAATGAATGCTTAAGCTTAAAAGTCCCATTTCCTTTTGGGCCACAGCTGCCCACACCAAGACCACAGGAAACAGAGCATAGTTTTTACCCCGCAGGTTTAGAAAACGGTTTATTTACTTGGCAGTATTACTGACAGCTTGGTATAAGGTCTTTGACTTACCATACACTTGCCCAATACCAGTGCTACCTATACCACCAGGAGCTAGCAAGTTTAGTCCTTAGCAAAAGCATCCATATTTAAGAACCCTTAAATATTTATTCCTAGCTTCTAGGAAAAGGAGGGGGGTTTTGTCTCCACACATAGGAGCTCTGTAACTCTGAAGAATCCTGCATTTCGTGGTGCAAGACTATCATTTTCCTGATGGCAGGCTCCAGCTATCTTTTAATAATCCCCCTGGCTGACAAATTTTCTTCTTCAAGAGAGCTGCTTTTCCTGTAATAGGGCATTTACTGGTTATTTTTTTCCTTTTCAAATAACCCATAATAATAATATTTGCAGACACAAAACATCAAACAGCCTCTCCTAACAGTGGTTGCTAGGTCTAAAGCTCTAGCATGGTCTGGATCCCTTATGAGTTTGTTATTGTTTCAGCATATGCTCCTCGAGATGGCAAAATAACACCGCTATGTGTTTGCTGGCATAATGTTTTGAGGCATGTAATCAGTTGCCCCTCTCTAGCAACCAGCCACCGAGGTGGCAGCAAACAGCAGATCACTGAAGTTTTAGAAAAGCTGCTTGTGTGGCAAGTGAACAGCTGTGGAATTTTCTTTTTATGTTACTTTTGGTTGTCTGGTCCAAACAAGTGCTGTAGCAACATCCTTGTAGTGTCCTCAAAACGTTTGTGCCGAAGGCCAGGACATACTGGGCCTTGCAAACACCACGTGTGGGTATGCCAGTTTGCCAGTGGGCATTTCCACTATTTAGCATCTATCACCAAGCAGTGCCAACCCACAGTCCCTAGTGCTCATGAAGCAGGTACTCCTCAGGGGTCCAATAACTGCAAATATTAGGACTAAAAGAGAGGTTTGAGTGTTCTGTCCCTCCATGTCTCTTGAACAACCACATATGCAACAATGGAAAAGATGCCACCAAGAAAGAGAAGCATGGCTGGAATGCCTTAGCCCTGGCTACGGAAATCATGATGAAAACATCTGTCTTGTTGAGAAAGCGTGGCTCATTTTGGTGAGAGGGACAAAGACAACAGTATTAGCAGTCAATGCCTTTAACCTTCAACTGTTGCGATGTCTGTGGTTCTGTCTGAAGAGCAATCCAGTTTACTTGCTAGCAAGCCAACCTGCAGGGAGATTACCTTGTATTTGGAAGTGTCCCAGTTGTGAACCAGGCGTGCAGGGATGAGGAAGCTGTCATCCACGTGGCAGGTGCTGCAGTAATACCATCCGCTGTAGCTGCACACCTTGGCTTTCCCATTGGACAGGCCTATGGAGCGCTGACAGCCTGGGGAAGAGAGAGGGGAAAAAGTCTGGGTTTGTACACCACGCCAGAGGTACACACTCAGGAGGCAGTAAGAAAAGTAATTATTCCCCCCATCTGAAACTGGTTTTAAATTTTATTTGTTTATTTCTCATAAATATCTGTATTCTTGGACCGGCACTGAACAAGCATACACTAACTTGGGCACCTCTGACAAAGAGTTCAGAGAGCAATCAAAGGATACCAAGCATTTCTCAAGAAACAAAGGCAGAAGACCAGCCTTGAGACACTGGGCATCTAAAAAGCCACAGTCATCTGAAAACCATGACCTGAAGCTTAGACAGAAAACACCAGACCACAGAAGCACTGTGCGCTCGCTCCGGGCAGCCAGGAGGGATGCTGACTTGGCAGGCAGGATTCAGCCACAGAACTAGCACAGCCCACTCGTATTGAGAACCACTGGTCCTTGACCAGCAGTGGTGGCACAGTTCATTTTCCCACAGGTTGGCTGGTTTTTTTTCTCTTTATGACTGGATTACCTTGTGTCTTACAAGGCCTGAGGTCTGTCTGCTACTCTTTCTACAGCTGGATCGCTTGCCTCTTCCTGCACCCTCCTGTGTGGAGTCCCTGGGATAAAACTATGTATTCAAAAGTTGCTGCTTTACTTGGAAAGAACTAATGCAAAACTCCTTCACCTGATCACCTGTTCTCACAAAACACATAGAAACTCAATGTATTTGACACCTCTGACTTCCTCTCAACTGTGGCTTAAATGAGCCAACAGGTTCAAATAATACTAGAGTGGAGGGTTGAAGACAGACAGCACAGTCACATTAAACAACCTGCTCAGGAAGCAAGGCTAAAAATGTTTGGATAAGATATAACGAGATGTCTGTGGTTGTTACTAACACCTCTCTGACACAGCACACATGACGGTATTTCTGCATTTCCTTCAAGTGTTAGTGTCCCCATCTGACATTTACAGCTACAGACGCAATTAGCACCAGAGCCCCACTCCAGCATGTGCTGGATGCTCAGACAGTGTTTGCTGGAGCTGGTTAGTAATGCGGATTAGCAGAATCCTTGTACGTCACTTTTACAGCAAAAGTATCGGTTAAACAGAGTTTTTCAGGCAGAAGTCAACTGACTGACCGACTGCTTTTGTCGGTATAACTGATTTTGTTCAGTGTAATTATGCCATTCCCACTGAAGGCATCCTTTTCCCTGATTTGAGAAGAGACTGCATCTCAACTGGTCCACGCACAAATTAAACTCCTCCTTCTCGCCCCCCTGCCGCCATTAGCTGATCCTACCATGTCCCCTCTGCTCTAATCAAAATAATTATAATAACCTGATCAACACAATTAGTTCACTTCTTCCTCTTCCACCCTCGCGAGCCACTTGGACACTGGTTCTCCGCAATACACACTGTCAAGTGAATCAGTGTGCGACACGTCCCATCTCCATCTCACTCTCCCCTTCCCTCTTTTTTGAAGTGAGGATATGCAGTTTCTTGAAAAAGGCAAATATATGAACAGGTCAGTTAATTAAAGAGATACTTATGTTAATGTGTCCTGCTTTACCATTCATAACATTAGAGCGTAAGTATAAACATATATCTCAAGTGATACAACTCAACATGCGTAATGCAAAAATGTGATCTCATCTTAGCTAATAAGCAAACAGAAAACCCAAACATTACGGCTGTAAACTATTATCATTGTAGAAATAATTGTTGTGTGGTAAATACTGGTAGAACTTTTCGCAAAGCAGTATTTTGAAGGCAGAAGGAATGTATGTATGCCTTTCGTAAGGGTAAAGTCAATTCGACTCCCTGCCACTCCACAGGCTGCTGGTTTGTCTTAGTGCCCCAACTCCTCTCCGTTAGACTGAAGCCAAGAATGAGCTAAACTCCACTTGGAATTGCCACCATCCTCAACCAAAACATTCGCAGTTGAGAAGTCACCATTTTAAGGCCTAATTTCTTGCAGCTGCCTCCTAGAGCCAGAAACTCATTTCAGTTCACAGGGAGAGTTTCCCCAGGAGAGGAATGACAGAGCACAGAAGTCAGAAGAACTGAAGGTCTACAGGGTGAGGAGGGTCTCAGCAAGCAATCCTGGATGCCCTTCCCTTCAGGAAGGGTGGTTTTATAAGAAGGAAAAAGTGGAAGAAGTTTCTACCCAAGCAGGACACATTGCTTCCTCCCTTATTCCAGCCCTTCTCTGAGTCCATGTTTGTTTTCTCACTTCTCAGAAATACATTTTTACACAGAGTATTTCTCATTCCTCTTCATATTCTCATGAAAATCATATCCTGCAAAGCTACAGAACAATTTTAAGATTGGAGTATTTCAGATGAGAATGTGGCACTGGCACCTACCTTGCATTTTCTCTTACCTTACAAGCTTTGCTGTTTGAAAATCACCATCCTTTCCATTCCTATCTGTTGTGATTCATAATGATGGCTATTTCTACAATCCTTTCAAATCAAGTTATCAAAGCACTGATTTTCTTTGATGTTATGCAGTTCAAAGTGATGTAGTGTGACAAACATACTTCTGTGGCATAGACCACTTATGCTACTTTGGTTTTTTAAGATGGAAAAAAAAAAGGAGCAAGACTGTGAGAGAAAGAAGAGGAGGAAGGAATCTCTCTTGTGGCCTAATGCCCTTGGAAATCCTGCACCTGGATATTCAGGTACATAAAATTGTCATCATGTTTACCAGAAGGAAAGGCAGTACTGATTCCTGGCTTTAAACTCTTGAGCATCCTCCCAGCAAAACAGTCAAGATGCGGCTGGACCACCTTGGAAATCAGCAACACAACTCACCAAATAGTTGGGGCGGGGGACAGGACCATTTCAAGTTTTCAGAGAAAACACTTACTACAGAGAAAACACTTATAGCTACAGAAAGCACCTTCCACAGGATGGGGGGGAAAAAGCAGAACAACTTCCACCAAGCATCTCTTGCCTGTTCCTAATGCTCACACAGAATATTGTTCATGTAACATCCATAAAAAGGTCTGGCAAACCCTGAGCCTAGAGCAAGGAGAATACTGGATATTTAGTATTACCCAAATTCATCCCTACCTAAAGGATGTTATAGAGCAAGCCGCAGAGGGAAAAGTGTAGCTGTAGGTTTAGTGTTAGCAAAGTGAGGGAACGAATAATCCCAAACCTTTCATCACAGGAAATATAACAAAACAGCCTTGGAATCAAGCAAAGAAAAAATAGCAGCAAGAAAGTGCTGCTGGGCACAGATGAACCTCTCTCAGGAACATGTTTGTGAGCAGAGCAGGAGTGTCAACATCAAGAGGTTCATCTCCAAGTGCTAAGACTTGGAGGAAAGAAGGACAGGAAGATGAGGTTAAAAAGCTGTAACAAGTCTTTCTCCTTGACTTAAAGTGGTGGTGAGGACAGTATGGAGGAAGAATTCAAGGCACTTCAATATCATTCCTCCTCTGCAAAGCATGGAAAACACTACCTCTGCCACTTTAGGGGGATGCATACTCTTATAGTCACGGAAGACACACACAACTATCCTTTTTATCCAGATACCTTTTTCTCTAACCTTTTAGCAAGAGAAGATTGGAGTAGCTCCACACTGAAACAGAGACAGTGGAAGACCAAACTAGAATTAAGTACATAACCGGTTTTTCTTATTCAATCAAGTTCCTTGTTCAGTATCAGGAAAAAGCAACTCCCTCGTGATTGTGTACCATAATTAAATCTGTGACAGATTATCTTAGAAGTTAATCCATTCAGAAACAACATACAATATGAAAAAAAGAAAATGACCCACAGACTTCAAAAGGCTTTCAGCTCGATACAGCCATAAACAGACTAGGAAGGAGCACAGCAACAAATTTTCAGAGTGTTAGATCAGACATACAACGTTGCTCTAACTGCTCTGCGCAACCAGAAAGAGAAGGTGAGAATTTCTTGTGGCCTTGTGTTTCTGTGCATCTATTCCAATCCATTCCACCACGGGAAAACTCAAACTCAGGAGAAAGACACACTAACAACCCAACTTCAGTTCTCCCTCCTGCCCACCCATTTGCAATTTGCATTACAGTTTGTCCTTTTTTCAGTATTACCTTTCTGCCAAAGCAATTATCTTTCTAAAGAAATAATCAGAACTCATAAACGTCCAAACAAAGTCTGACTCATTACTCACCTTGCTTAATTTTTGTAAGGTTCTGACGGGCTTCAAAAAAAACACCACCACAAAACCTTCACAGATTAAAGGCAGAAAATTTTCCCTGTTGAAGCCATGTGGATTTGACCCTATCCAGTTATAATTATCTAACCAACATATAAATCCCACATTATTTATGTCAGCAATGTACAAATCCCACTTTAATGATAATCTAGATCAGCTTTTCCAGAAATAAGGATGGGTTCACTAGTCCCCAACTCCCGCACTCAATTTTTAACCAGACTCCAAGGGATGGACCAACCATTCTGACTCAACGGAAAGCTCGACTACTAGCTGGTGCTCAGGACTAAGCCCTAAATTAAGAGCGTTCCTATCTTCATTAGTGCAATTTGAAGATACAGTGGATGATCCTGTCTTTCCTGTTTTGCAGAATCCAGCTCAACTAACTTAGCCCACCCACTCTAGGCTGTAGCCTGGTCCAGGGACACAGGCCACTCCAGAGAGTGACCTGTCCCATGCTCCTGGTGATGTCTTACAGACACACGGCTGCAGAACATCCCTCCGAGGCGGATGAGATGAATCATCCTTCAGACACCAACGTTTTCTTCCACTCAGTGAAGATTGGATTAGTGTAGACATGCAATATTTAGATTGCTGGGGGAGGTGAATTAAACAACACGCTTTACCTCATTCAGGCAGAACACACAGAGCTGTGACCCTCTCCAAGAAGATGAACAACGAAGAAAAAGAAAAATTACTGGTGGAAACGCGCCCGGTGATAGCACTTACACATGCATACACAACGTTCTGCATGCTTGTATTACCCTTGGCAGGACATGGCACACAAGCATGCTGCAGGTTACATAGCTAAATTCTGTCTTCCCAATAAAACTAATAGTAGTTAAGCCTGCAAATGTAACACAGAAAAAAACCATATATCTCAAAGTGCAAGCTCACACTTTGCATACATAAGAACAAAATTCCATCAATAAATCAGGACTAAAAAATAATAGCTGAGTGTCAAACGGCTGCAACAAAACTACAGTTTTGGAAATTAGCTTTTTATTTGCTTGAATTTCCACACTTGAGTTTCACCAGAATATAGGTTCTTTTACCTCTAGTGTCAAATGCTGAGAAGGGCCAAGATGTCATTCTTTCCAGAGAACTTGCTCCAAGGGAATTATAAACAGCTATGAAGACACATTACACACACAGTTATAGTTGTGCATCCTTTAACACATGACCAGTTTGCATCCTCTTAGTGCAGTCTTTCAGCTCCTTTCTCCCCATACCCAGGCCAACAGCGCTGAGGAAGAATACCACACACCCCAAGCTAATTCACTATTCTTTCCCCCATGCCCTTACGGGATTACTCTCTGCAATATCTGGTGCTCTGCTGAGACTCTGAAGTGCAGCCCGACAGAAGGGAATGGGAGCTCCCATGGAATGACTTATTAGCAGGATTACAGTAATTCACCAGCTCTTTAGCCAGGGATGGGAACTGAACACACTCTCTGGGCCAGCCCTTGAAGTCTGCCAGCTAGGAGTAAGTACATAATTTGAGCATAATTAATAACGGTATTCCCATTCCTACA
Source organism: Pampusana beccarii (assembly GCA_013399365.1). NCBI lineage: Eukaryota > Metazoa > Chordata > Aves > Columbiformes > Columbidae > Pampusana > Pampusana beccarii. Next base: position 278,921 of record VWYH01011057.1, read on the forward strand.
GTTGATTACACTCAGTTTTATATCCTGAGAAGGCAGACGAGAGCAGAGCAAAGAGCAGGCCAGCCATTTGTGTGATCAGGGCAAACACTGGTGCCAGCATCCTCAGCTGGGACCAGGTCATTTAGAAAAAAAGAGCCTCTACGCAACTGTTTTTCTGCTCTGCAGTTAGTCTGAAGATGTCTTACCACTGCACTGTTCATTTATTTACTCACCCTGAGGGCTACCTGGTTTGCCAAGTTTCACTTATTTGATACAGCAGCTATTAACATACTTGGAAATAATCAGCTCTGTTTCTGCTTGAATATACAGCCAGTTTTGTACCTTCTTTTAACATGAGGATCAACTGTGCAGTAAGTGTGGTTATATATATTTTTTGCCAGTGCTATTTGGCTGAATTTCTTCTCGCTCACACATCACTACCTTGGGCACATGCAGTATTTGGATTTACACAGCACGGGTACGTATCAGTCTCCTGACACTGCAGAAGGCCAGTCTCGGAACGTGAAAGCTTCCCCCCAGTTGGCCTGCAGCTTGTTCTGTAACTTCTTTTACATTGCCCCTGATCTGATCCACACAAAATAGTTCTGCTGATAATACACTGCTTTGGCATGTGACAGAAGAGAGGGGAGCCCTGCCAATGCACACACAAACGCCCTACTTTCATGGTAGTGGACCTAAAGCAGCTGTATTTTTCTTCTGTACTTGCCCCTCGATGCTGCACGCCCATGTGGATGTTCTGATGCCAAGCAAACACACTGAGCAGCATTAAGAGGGGCTCCCTGTGACGCCCAGCTTTTGTGAAACCTCTAAGATTCTCACATCTTTGCTACCTCCTCTCTGTTATATTTTATTAAAACCATCAGGTGGATTCAAATCCTATGGGGGAGGGGTAAAACTGCATTATAATGTAAGACTTGTTTTCTTAGGAAAACAAATTAATAATAATGTCTAAAACCAGTTCAGGGGTCTGGTATAAACTGCAACTGCAGAAAAAGTGTTATGCAGATATACCCTGCCTGCATCTTCCTGTGAAGGCAAGACCTTTATCAGCAAACCTGGCTTGACTGATGCAAAAGATGCTAGCCCAACAAATAAAGCTGTCCCTTGTAGTGCAATTCATGGGAAACCTCTGGGTTTTCCAGAGAACTGGAGAGGTGAGGGGTGGGGGAAGTGTTGGAGTTTTTGGTTCTGAAAACACTTCCTTTTGCCCAGACGTAGCTTTTTCCATCCCAACAAAGGTGAGAGTTGGACACTTAGACTCCCTGGTTTTGGCATTCTCTTCTTTGAACTTCTTGCCAAAAGATTCATCTAGCTTCACTCAATAAATGGACCAAAAAAACCCCCAAGTAACCAAGCGTTCTTTGGGCACTGCAACTAATACCCAGCACCCACAAGCCAGGAAGAAACACAGCATAGCCAGGAACAAACATAGAGCCTGCGCTGAGAGTAGAGACATGCTCACACATAGCAGAACTGAGCTCATAACAGCAAAAGAAATAAGTACAAATATTTTATTCGTAATGGAAAAAAACAAAACAAAACCACACAAACATGTTGAAACCTGTAGAGTTGCTCAGAGAGGCAGATTAGAGCAATGGGGTCACCCATCCCCATACAGGCAGGACAGGTGTCCATTAAACCTGTCTGGAGGAATGTGCAGATTTATCAGCCAAGACATTTGTATCAGCTGTTCTGCCTGCAGGGCTGAGGCAAAGACATCAGTAAAACACCAGCTGAGGATTGCAAAGTGCACATCAGGGTGCAGGACAGGCACTGAACCGGCCAAGCACTCGGCTATAAACTGCCTTCTTCAGCAGCAGCAGCAGGCCACATCCAAACCAAATCCTTCCAAAGGGAAAATCCCACTCTGTGAAGGTACCGGCCGGATCCCAGGAAGGTGAAGGACCCAACTTCTACCAGCTTGGACAAAGCTAATAGTTTTCACTGCCATTTTCCCTAGTCAAGCCATCTTAAAACTGTGCTGCAGAGCTCACTCACTTTACCGCTGGAGATTAAACGGCTTCTGTGATCATAATTGATCACTGGTAACAGCTTTAATTAACTCAAGCAAGTAAGAGAGATACCATGCGGTATTTTCTGATCTTTCCCCAAACAAGAGCTGTCACAGGGCGAAGCACTGTGGACCAACAACCCTGTGTTTTGAAACACGTAGGTCCACTGTAAATTAAGTGCTCCTTGCTACAGAAATTCAAGTCACCCTTCTCTGAAAACTTTCCCCCACTCCTCCCAACAAGTCAGCGGCTTTGTTTATACCCGGTGTATTTCCCAAATACTAATTTAGCTATAGACAATAGCTTTTTTGCTCACCTGGTTTTGGCTAACAAAGAGTTTAGAAATACCACTGTTAGCAGTGCAAGTTTTAGTTTTCAATCAATAGAAACAGGGCCTGAAAGTCACATACAAGACTAGAAGAGTATGGTCTAAGGTGAATATACTTAAACAATAAAACCTTTACAGGGCAAAACACATTCTCAGGGGATTTTACAGAGTCACAAATACAGGGAAGGCAAAAAGCTGCTGAAGTCTTGGAACAAGACATCAATTGAAATGAAACCAAGCACAAAATATATACAGCACTTAGAAAGCACAATCCTAAAAGCCCTAAACAGGTGAGAACAATTGTTATTTGGGACTAAAAACATGACAAGAGTGCTGACAACTTTCCAAAGGACCTTCTGGTATTCTGTTATTGTTCTATGTTTGCTAAGAATTGTCCCCTAGTATTTTTCTCTCAGTGCCAAGCTACAAATAGGTGCTGGGTGTGATGACAGTTCACAAAGTATTTGTTGAATTCACAGCAGGAGCACATACGCTTTTCAGCTATCTGTATTTGAGAAGTTTCAACTAAACGGCTTTTTGAGAAGTAAACAAAGTCAACATAGCACCTTGGTAATTTTTTTTTTAATCACACTTGTTGGCTTGCAAGCTACTAGGAAAATCCTTCCTTTTCGCTGAGGAGAAAAAAGAAAGAGAGGAACTTTACTTTTAGCACAGTAGGGGCTGGTTTCAGAGCAGTGGGGAGAGCCAGAGCAGAGGCTGCATGACCTGGGCATGTTGCACTGGACTGTCCCCCGACACACACCATCGCAGCAGTAGAGGCAGAAGGACTCCTTGAAAGCAAACAGCTTTGCACCCGCTGCTCAATCTGACCGGGCTGCAAGCTCAGGAAACAGCCCATTTACTAACCTTGGCTTCTCTGCACCTCGTGTTCAGCTCAGCCAGCCAAGCCAGTGGAGCCCTAATAGCAGTATTTATCCTTTTGGCAAGTGAGGAGACATGGAGAAAGCAGGGAGGAGAAGACAGAAGGCACCCCAGAAGAGGAGCAAGAAAAGCCGCACAGACAAACCAAAGGGTGTAGAGCACATGTTGCAGAAGGCGGAAACTTCAACATGCATTAGGACTTGCTGTCTAAGCAATAAGGGTTCCTGGCAGACACAATTGTCTTCACTGGAAAAATGTTTGTTTTCATAAAGGACAGGGAGGAGGAAAAAAAAAGAAAAAAGGGTGAAAAGGAAGAGAGACATCAAAAGAACAGGAGCCATGCAAAAACGGGAGAGGCAAGGGCAGAGGCCGTTTGTCTTCCCAATCTATGGAAACATGAAGGCACATGCCAGGGAAACAGCAATAGCAAAGGGCAGCTCAGGACATTACAGAGGTCCAGGAGAAACTCTGGCCTTTCCCCAGGAGCCCACAGACAGACCAAAAGGGAGACAGGACACCCACGGCAGTACTTACAACCAGCTGTCTACAAGACGCTGCACTTGCCAAACACACATTTTGATGGAAGTCACCTCACCCCAAATTTGTGACATGAACAATTTGAGGATTTCCCTTGAATTCAGGTGAAATAAATACATAAAAAATAATAACACTCCCTGCAACAGATCATTGTAACACGATGCGTGTATCTTATTTCCTACATATTAAAGAACAAATTGTAAAACCTGATATTTACCAGCTTGGCCTTGTGACCAACTTTCACTTCATAGCCATTGTAAGACAAGGGGTAGGTCCCTCCAAAGTGTCACCCGAGCAGATTGACACTCGCAAATGCCACTCTCGCTCTGAGCCCCAAACACTTCCCAAGGGAACATCACTGTACCCCAGCAACAGGGCAAGATCAAGCCTCCAGCTACACGAACATGTAAAGGACACAAGGAGGCTGCCATGCCTGTGCCAGCAGTTTCTAGTTAACCCCACGTTCCAAAATGTACTGCTGTTCCAAGCCAAAAATATAAATAATGGCAGCAAAGGTAAAAGGGTTTATTAAAATATGGCTTTCCACTGTTAATCAGTGGCCTATTAGTTTATTTTTGGAAATTATGACAAATAAAGTCCTGCTCTCTGCAGTAAGACAAGGAGTTAGAAATGTGGGGAAAAGCTTTTGTATCTGCTGATCAAGCAAAAGAAAACTTTTTTTCAGTCTGCCCTTTTGACTCCATTGTATCAACGGTTTGTCCTCCCTGCCCCATGACTGCAGCTGACACCAGGCCCTGGCTTCTATCATGAGTTGAAAAGTCCTAGTGAGACTCCAAGATAAACTTGTCAATAGCAAGGCACAGACATTCACATTCTTTCCCTACCTGCTTGTGAGCGTCAGCTGTTTGTCTGGGAGCAGCCCCCTGAAAAGCTTTTACTGAGGGAGAAAAGGAAAGGGGGGTGCAGAAGGCATTTCAAATGAAAAAAAAGTTGGGGAGGGGAACCCCACAAAGACTGCAAAGAGAAAAAAAAATAAAACACCCTGTCTCCATCAGGTCTTCCCAACAACCTTCTTTATCAGAGGTTCATTGTCAATCAATTAGCCAAGGCAGCAGGGGTCTGGAGGGAGGGGGGTAGCTCAAGAGACAATGGTCTGCCCTGTTGTATTACTATTTAATCACTTTTCCTAAATAAATAAAGCAGCCCTGAGGTGCTGTCATGTCAAGGGAATTTATAACAAAAAACCCCTTCATTTTTCATTGGTCATTACTTTTCCTTCCCTCCCACCCCTGCGGGACTAGAGAGGGTTATTACTGTAGCCTTAAGTTCCATCTTTGTGTTGCTTGCCTTTGATTCCCACTCGGACCTTGCCACTTTCTGGCACTAATTTGTTAGGCCGAACAAAGGAGGGATTTGTACCTCCTGTAAGGTCTCAATTAGGAAAGGCTTCTGCTGTATTATGTGCCATTGGGACAGGACACAAAGACGGTAATTACAGGAATTTGCACTAAATGGCTGAAGAATTCACAGCAAAACTTTTCTTCCTCCCCCCTCCTCATCCTTTTCCAAGCTTACCCCTCCCAGCAGCCCTGGGGAAAACGGCTCTCAATGCCTGCAAGCTGTAATTACCAACAGCAGTCCCCTCAGGTTAAACAGCAGCCCAGGCTGAGGAGCAGCACCAAGTGCCTGCGGGGAGCGCGGTACCAGGAGAGAATCCCAGCTGGCTGGTGCATCTCCGAGGTCTCCTCAGCACAAACCCTTCCGAGCCAGACAAGTTTCCCCAGTTTCTCCCAGTTATAATGACAATCATTCATTTCTTTGTGTCGTGGTAACAGCTACAAGTTCCAGCTGACCCTCAAAGAGCAACTCTAAGGGTCTCAGATGGCGAAGGGTCCGCTCCTACATCCATTCCCATCCTCAGGTACAGGGAAATCCACTGGCCGGCTTCTCACAGACCCTGCACAACTTCTCAGAACAAGAGTGTTTGTTCAGTTTTACAGATCAAAAGGAGGCCACATGAGCGCTGGGAATGCCTCGTGTATAAGGAAAAGACTCCATGCAACCCTGACAAGGTCAGAGCACCTTATTTCTGTGAGGAATACATACATGAACGAGTGCAGACGCATCGGCCAATGTTTGGGAGAGGAAATCCACCTTTTCCCACAGAAAAGACTGCTCCCTCACTATATAATGCAAGACTAAACGTATTTCACATTGGAGACGTGCATTTTGTCGCCATCCCAGGGACTCATCGTATTTTTGAGGAGGTCACTGGGGATGCACACTCAAAACTCTCCTAGACCTCAGTCAGAGGATAAAGCAAAAACTACAACATTTTCCTTTACTGAGCTGTGAATTAAAAGAAATGAGGAGAAAGGCATAAAGTTTTAATGTTGTCTCAGACATCAGCTTAAAATGAGGCTGTTAATTCTGCTGTCTTCTGGAGTTCCACAATGCTGTCTGCTGGGTAACACACTGGGCTGGATCCATATTAGGGATACTTATCTGACCCATTCCCAGAGTCTCCCTGCAGCTTTCACTCTCACAACTACCTCTACAGGTAAAACATGACCATTGTCCAACAGCGCTCAGATAATCGGAGTTTCAGCAGCAGTTTGGCACATAATTGCTCCCAGAAAAAAATCGACATGAAGTCACATAAACAGTTTGCAGCCAAGCACAGAACTGAATTCAGGTAGAAGCCCCAATGTCGCGACCAAACCATTAACTGCGGCGAGGCCAATCCCCACCATGCTTCCAGCTACCAGGTGAGTGCCACGCACTGCGGAGAAGCGAGCAGGAACAGCACCTGTGGGCGACTGCCGGAGAGGGGTGAACCCACCTGCACCCACAGCCAGTTCTGAGGGCACTCCAGTACTTCTGGGGCTCAGGTGTCCCCTGGGAGGGGTCCAGGCCAGCCAGCAGGTTCTGGACCCACGCAGACTCCCCCCAGAGCCATATGTGGTTCCAGATCAACAGGAGACCCCCACATCAGACAGCCACCCACCCCAGAGCAAAGTGGGGATGAGGCAGGACCCTCACAGCTCCCATAACAGAGGAAAACCCTCCAGAAATGCTGTTTCTGATACAGCTGACAATTTCTAAGTGAACACAGCTAAAGCCAGCCACACAGTACAATTTAGGCACAAAATTCCCAAATTTGCCCCACAAAGGTGCCCTTTCTGAAGTAAAAGGACAAAGAACTGCATTCACATGGGTCCTGGCTGTTTTTACTTTATTCCCAAACTGGACAAAATCACGCTCTTGCCTCAGACTAGAGTCAGCAGTCAAATTAATTGAGATTTACAATTAGATACAGAGGCTTAAGGTCATATTTTCACCCCTGCCTCAAGGGAAGAGCTGAGCAGATAAGCTCATGCCTGAACTTCAGTAGTAGAACACGTCGCCAAATGATGGTGTTTCAGGGAATCATGTATGCTTTGAGGAGTCTCCCCAGAACACCCAGTGCTGAAACTCAGCTCCAAAAACAACCTGAAGGAGACACAGTAATAAAAAGAAACAAAAGCTCTACAAGCTGGAAAGTTGCATGGTATCCAGAACACAAACCCCTTTGCTTCTAGACCACCTTTCCAGTGTCCTGAAGCAAGAAAACAGCCCAAGCAACGAGTAAGGCAGCCCTGGCCCGTGTAGTGCTGTATGCTGCACGTGCGGGATCCAATGTTTCAGCACTGCTCTTAAAATGCAGGTGAACCCCTAAATACCACATTGGTTCTTTACATTTTACAGAGAGCAAAGGAAGGCTAACACACCAAAGTGTCCACACTGATAGCGAGAGGCGGGGAGTAGCTGTGTGCTGCTAAAACACATACCTGCTCTTTCAAGTGATTTTTTTTCCTGCAGAAGAGCAGCAGGTGCATATGCTGCCGTCTGGTTGCTTACCTGCACACCTGAAGCTCTGAACTGTGAGCCCTCTCTCTAGGGACAGCGTGGTGAGGATGCTCAGGAAGCTGGTGGTCACAGATTGGCGCTTGCTCTTCCTGAGATCGTTTCCGAAGGGCCGATCTCCGGGTTTGTTCCTAAGCGTGACCTGTGGGTTCTGAGTTAAACTTCTAGTAGCGTTGGCTGCTGTTCTCAGCGCCTCCATCCACTCCTGGGCCCTCTGACGAGTCTCTGCACGCAGGCGGAGCACATCCTGAGGAAAAATGACCTGAAAGCAAGAGTCACAGCCATCCTGAGTATCTGTCTGGACTGACAGGCACACATCAACATTGTAGCTCAGCAGAGGATCTTCATCAAGCCTACCCGGTTGGAATGCCATGAGATAAGACCTGTTCAAGACAAAAGTAAATGCCTTCCAGTTATTCTGAACAGTTAATCTGTAAAGAGTCCCTGATTTGAGAATATTTTGGTACTCTTTAGTGTTTTCAGTCAAATTCATGGATAAGAAGAGCTCCATGGGCTTCTCTAACAATCCATTGGTTTGGGAAAGGTCACTGTTATTTTCAGGCTTTGGCACATTCTCCAGTTTCTCCTGCTGTCTCGTGAAAGCAGGCACAGAAGCACGCACCGCCTCCCAGAGCTTCTGTCCCCAGTCCAAAGCCTCCCACGAGGACTCCGCTTTCAGCTGTAGCTGCGAGTTGTCTGACAGCACAGTGTCCACCACCTTGGTTTCAATGCAACCAGTAACAGTGACCCTTTGAAAACGCAGGAGTGGATACACGGTGGGAAGAGTCTGGTTGCCACTGCTGTCCAAGCAGTACAAGTACAGTTTGTACGGGGAGAGCTCAGCGTAACAGGTTTGCCAGTAGCTGTCATTGTCTCTTCTAACTTCTAAGTATCCCTTCTTCAGAATGTTTGGGAACATCGGCTTGTGTTCTGGAAGAAACAAAATGAGAATTGTTGCTATTAATTCTTTTCAAATAATAGTTTCAAATTGCTACGTCATTCTGGCTTATACGTCTCTCCTAGCCATACGTGGTCTATCTGGAGGACAGGATCACCAAAATAGCCTTCACCCGATAGGTTATAATTATCAAACACAAGCATTGATTGCACCTTTGAGCCAACAAGAACACAGCACTTTTTTACCCAGAGGTACCAAAACACTTTACAAAAAAGGGACAGGGAAACAGAGGGCCAGAGAAACAAAGCGATTTTCCTGAGATTATCCAGGAGAATAGTGACAGAGCAACAAAACACCACAAGTCTCCCAGAACCTAGTCCAGAGGAGTACGATACTATCAAGTAATCTCTCGTGAATTAAAATAAGATTTTGACAATGAGAAACAAATACAAATTAAAACAACACCTTCCCCTCCCGCTCGCCTCTTTCCCAGGCGTTTCAGGGTCTCACACACGGCCTCTCTACCTCCTCCATCCCAAGCAGCGCAGGGGAAGGGGAATGGGGCTCCCGGTCACCTCCTCTCTGCCGCCCCTTCCTCCTCACACCTTCTCCAGCGCCGGTCCTCTCCAGGGGCTGCAGCCCTTCAGGGTAAACCTGCTCCTGCAAGAGCTCTGCACAGCCACAGATCCTTCAGGAAAACCTCCACCTTCTGAGCACGGGGTCCCGCACGGGCTGCAGGGAAACGCCTGCTCCGCCATGGCCTCCCCAGGGGCTAAAGGGGAAGCACCTTCTCTCCCTCTGATCCCGGCTGCTCTTCCTCAGATGGTGGGGCAGTGCTCTCCCCTTTCTGGAACACTCTGAGCCCGAGAGGCTGCACCTGTGGCTGAGGGGCAGGGCTGTGGTGCCGCTGGAACCGGCCGGAACCGGCGGGAACCGCCCAGCTGCCGGCACCTGTGCGCTGCACCTGGGCTTGTGGAGAGCTCTGCCCAGCAGCCGCAGCTTCTGACCACATTTCAGCACAAGCCAGGACCAGAACACGTTGCACGGCTCCATTTACTGGAGAGGAGCTCTGCTGATTTATGAGGATCTGGCTCAGGACTGGCAGACATGACCAAAAATGAAAAGGAGGGGGCTGCCCGGGCTCAAGTGCCTCAGTGCCTCGGTGCTTCAAGATGCTTCGGAGCAGACCCGTCCACAAAGCCTGGACCAAAGCAAAGTCGAGGGGAATTTTAAAACCAGCCCATATACAAGTAATTCCAGGCACCAATATGATATTAATTTAAACGGAGTTATCTAAAGCACTTCCGAGTTTTAAAAAAGGCTTCTATGCAAATTTTGTTCCAGTCCGATTTGCACCACTTCAGCCACCAATACTACATGCAAACGTATTTTCATCTTGGGCTGGACATGCAGCTCTGCAATTTTTGCTGGTCCCTGTATAAATTCAATGGCACTTGCTGTTATGCTCTAACACCAACTTCAACACTTGGTACCCCAAAACAGTGCAGCCTGAGGAACAAGTTCTTGCTCCCATTTGATTTCTACTTCACCTTTCCTGTGAGGGCACCTGTGACGGGTCTTGACTTACAAACAGTGGCAGAGTTAACAGACACAAGTGAAGAGGTTTCTGCCTCTGGTTGCCCATCTCCCTCAGATACAGCTCCCTGTCCACTGCCCGGCTCAAATGGTCAAAACAAAACCAGCATCAACTGACTTTAACACGCAGAGTCACAAACCGCAGCAATGCAGATGTTTCACTCGTGGGTTCTGCCCTCAAGCTGACAACCTTTGAAAGATGGATTGGGCTGACAGCTGGAGGCACAAAATATTTTCAGCACCTCAGCTTAACCAGTTACCACTTATGTTAACAGGCCACGCTCTACCCAGTTTTAGACATGACCGCCTCTGAGTATACCTGTCTTCAACGCAGAACTAAGAGAACAGAAGCATCTGAGCTTGACGAACCTTGGAAACAAAGAGCCAAAGATGAGCCTGCATAGAAGTTACTTCATCCCCACATGCATTGGGCTTCCCAGCTAACACAGCCAGGATTGATGGCCAAGCTGCTCTCACTGCCATCAGCTAATGGACAAGTCTATCCATCCTCTCAGGGGCACAAGGAGAGTCACTGACCAGGAGTATTTGAGGGACTTACTGTCCAAAGGGCTTCTGATTCCAGCTGGTGAGAAAGCAGAACTTGGGCTGTGACCTACAGTCCAAGGAGATGCTCCATCCTTGCCTGAAAGTGTTGCTGTAGTTGGTTGTAAGAGTTTCATGTATGGGCAGGAGGAGGATTCAGGCCAGCAACAGTGTAAAAAGCTTTGGCTACCTCTTCAGTGATGACCAGCTTTAAGGTTTTGTAAGGATTAAGTAGACAAGTTTCAGTTAAACTTAATGAGCACACCTGAGAATTAATTGTTTTATATACTTAATAGAGTATGCAGACCTCATGGGGGTTAAAAAATAGGGGAAGGATGCTACCTCCCATCCACGTTAACAAAAAGGATGCGCTTTGGTTTCGCCTTTCCAGTTCAGCCTCAGCTTCCCCAGGTTTCCCCCCTTGCTCAGAATGAAGCCTGCGTTTAACACCGTGTTCAAAGTGCTCTACACGTCACCTACAAAGATTTCCTGTATGTACGACCAAAATCAAAACAACAATTAAAAAATTGCTGCTTTGGCACTAGGTATGAGAAGGTGGGAAAGAAATCAATATAACTATATCTTGCCAACAAACAAGCTACTCAAGAGTATTTCAGCTAAACATGAAAACGGAAAGCCTAATCTAAAACTCAAAATGGTAGAGAAAAAGCACATTTTTTCATCGCAAATGGACAGATACACTCATGCACACACACACACACTAAAAGAACCAATTTTGTTCACCGCACATTTCTGGCCCTGACATTCATTAGTATTTCTGTGCTAACTCAAAAGCCATTAATTTCTCTGAAACCCACACTAATCCCTTTGTAGTGCAGATAATGGGCAGCCATTCTAGAGTCATCTTCCCTTTCTATTAATCCAATCAGGGAGGCAGCGCTTCTGCAGCTCCAACTGCAATCTCTCTCGCTTCCATCAAGTACAGATGACAGTTCAAGCTTCTCCATAATAAGACAACTCGTAACCTTCCCCCAGCCACCCCTCCTTCATCCGCACCCAGGTTTGCTTGTCTTTTGTTGAGTTAGAGAAAGGCTGTCTCTCCCTGGCTTTCACAGAGCCGCCCCCCTCCTTCCCTTCAAGCTCCTGTGAATCGGCCCCACCGGCTCTCCTAACCGGGACAGAACCAGCAGCCAACTTGATTAAAATTAAAATGCCTCATATTGTTTAGGTCAGGGCAATAGGTGTTGGCAGAGGCAAGTTGAATCCATATGCTACACACACACCCCTTACAGCCCTCTGCTCCTTCATCTCCTCGACGCGCAGCGTGCCAGATAATACCTTTTCACTCATTGAGCAAATGCTACCATCTCTCCATCCACCTTCCACACAGCAACTGCATTTCTTTTCCTCCCTACAGGGAGAGTAAATTGAGGAAGAGTGAAAAAATGGAAATAATCACAGTAAATGGCCCACGCCTGAGCCATTCGGAGTTATAATTTCAAGGGAAGAAGGGGAAGGAGGCAGAGGGAAACAAAGAGAGACTCAGCAGCTTGGGGACAGGGCGGCATCTTCCCCAGCACACACCACCCATCCACACTTGTCACAGTTGGTGCAACCAGCATCCCAGGAGAGGGAGCCCAAATGTCACTCTCCTCTGGGTTCTCTAACGCTTAGTAAGAGATGAGCACAGGTTAGAGTTTTTGTCAGTAGTTCTCTGATTTCCATAAATCTTAGCAGACACCTTTGAGATCTAAAATGCTCTCAGGTTGCATTGGGCTGGTCACCTGCTTGGTGGGGTTTGCTGGATCAGGGACAAACTGTGTCAGACGGTGCTGCTCAGATCTACAGGGTCCACTGCCCTCCTACTTAAAAACCACCGTCTTTTCTTCCCACCTATTTTCCCACCTGGCTGTGCAGGTATATCTCTTTCAGGCAAGTATATCTGATTCTACTTGGTCCTGAAATAATGACATTGATATTTGGGCACAAATTCCAAGCAGATGGCTGTCCCAGAGCCAGATATGGCTTCTTCTCCAAATTCCATCTCCATCTACAGCAATGGGACTTGTAACTAGGTAGCAGTTTGTGTTATTTTATATAAAGAAGCCACCAGAAGGGTATTCACTCCTCTTCATCTTCCTTAGGCTTAGGGAAAGCAAAACCTGCTTTGAAAATGTTGAACTTGCAAACCTTTAATTTCAGATTTATGCACTGCTAGTGAGGCTGGCTTAGCTGTTGACCAAAAATAAGCTACTCACCGAATGAACTGCCTACACAGATCAGTAAAGAACCTGAACAAATTACTCTTTACGTGTTCCTTTTGTGCTTGGCATTCTATGAGAAACTCTGCTGAAGTCTACAGGATGCCAGCTGCCCAGCCACTCCATCCAACCTCCTTGCTCCTCTGCAGCAAGTGGAACACTTGTACCACTGCTGTTCGCTGTGCCTGTGCCAAGGGGGCGGTGGAGGAGGTTGGATTCAGTCAAAATTCAAGACCAACCCAGGACAGGACTCAACTGTGGAAGAGATGGAAGTACAATGAGTCAAAGAGATGGTTACCTACCACCAGCTAGGAGATGCATAAAACGGGAGCATTTGCAAAATAATTGAAAATATCAAACAAAGATGGATTTGCTGATTTTTTAATAAATTCACTCAATTCAGCTTTAAAAAGAAGGAAGAAAGGGTATAAAGGGACTGTCAAAGCTACAAAAACAGTCAGTTCATATTAGGAGAGTTAGCTGACACCGCTAAGGGAATAAGAGCAACTAACCTGAAAATTAAGTTATGAAAGTCATCACAACATTAGTGAAAGCAATTGGTACCGCTCCAGGAGATGAAAACTCTGTTTGTTTGCTTATGGAGCGTCACAACTCCAGAGCAAAAATCTCCATAAAGAATAATCCTCCCAACCAGAGCAGCTCCACAACCAAACTCATCAGCGCTGTTTACTGTAATCCAAACGCCTCACCTCTCGCTGTCCCTCCTCACCCTCCCTATCCGTATGGTGTGGAGTATTTAATCTGCAATCTCCTGGGAGAAGGGGCTGTCTCTTGCCAGATGCACAGACAGTCCCTGGCACTTATAGACCCTCACAGTGGAGGGCACCCAACTCACACTGGATTTTAAATAACATTTTTGCCTCCTTCAATCATGAAAGGCCCCAAATCTCTCCAGTACAGCTACCTTTTTATTCACTACCTTTTAATGCTGAAAATAAATTGGCCACAGCGGAGGTATTGGTTCTCCGACTGGCTCCAATTGGCTCTGGGATTATTTCCAAGTGGTTTGAGGCTTCCTGTTCTCCAGAGAGGAAGGTGCAGAAGTGTTGTTTCTGCACATCTGCCTCTTAGATGACGGCACCATTACCTTCTGCACAACACCACAGATCTAGAATGTTCTGCCAACAGCCTATTGCTCTGCCCTGGCTGTGTCGCTTCTCCATACTACAGACAAAAGACAGTGCTACAGGGGCCTTTTGGCCAAAGCACAAACTGCAATCAGGCTTCAGAAACCTCCCTGGGAGATGGGTCAGGGGTTTGGCTTCACCTGGCCATCACTGGACGGGAGCCTGAAGGCCGCATGTCACACCTCCGCTGTTTCACAGCTCTCAGGATCTCGCCACCTCCACCTCTGCAGCTCCCTGACCTGCTACACCCCCTTCCAGCCAGTTGTCTTTGCAGCTCCTCCCTGAGCAGGACAACGGCAGCAGCCACCGATGGCACCGCTGCCTGCTGCTCTGTGACCCACCACCACCAACATCCTCAGGACTACTAAAGATAACTGCTCACACACTGTGTCTCAATGATCTGAGCAAGCTTTCGCTGGATACTACAGAAGCAGCATTCTCCCTTTGTTTGCCAGGCCACACGCCCAGAAATACAAAAGCCTGCCTTGAATTTGCTTACGACTCCCATCTTTGCTAGCTCCTCTTACTGCCCGACACTGCTCTGCAGCACGAACTGTTCATGTCCAGCACACTCGCTGTTTTGCCAGCAGGCCTAAGGAGATATTGCCACAAAAGGCACAGCTTCTTTTCAGATCCTTTTCTTTCGCAGTACATGGAAAGGATCCAGTGTCATTTTTATTTGTATTATAAAAATCCAAGCAGTAGGGACAGATAAGCTCATAGTAATAAATACACTATGAAGATAAGGAAAAAAAAAATCGTGAAGAGTTAATTTACGCAGCAACTTGGCCAGGCTCAGGGGACTGGGAGACCTCTGCAGGCTCCAGAGGGAAGTCCTCTGCTGCAACAGGACTCACAGGAGTGCCTCAAGTTGCTCTCAGTATGCCATGAGCATTTGCTTAATCTGTATTAAAGTCCTGGAATGGGATACCTCCAGAGGTTATAACTCCTTCAACCACTGCAGCAGCTTTTGCCAACCTTAAAATACATTTTTTGGTCTCTCGTGGAGAATAACTACCAGCCCCAGATACACATACCTGCAATACCTACTTTCTTGCTTTTGCTTTTCTCTTTTCAGCTAGCTCACAGTAGCAGCAAACTCTGTGGCAGGCTCTCGTGTAAACACAGTGGGCAGAAATACCACAGCTACCTTCTAAAACCTGCACAGCCCCTGGACAGAACACGTTAAGGAAACAGGTTAAGAGAGCGCATTTTCAGAGCACATGAGTTCCTCTTCCTTAAAGAACGTACCACTGCCTCCAAACGTCCCATGCAGGAAGGCTCGTGGAGAGCACACAGCAAACACTGACAAATTTCTTGCACCTTTGCAAAATATAACAGAAAAAGTGTGAACTGAGCACCTCAGAGGTACTGACTGCTGCTGGGCTACAGGTGAGTGCTGGGAGAAGTTCTTCGGCCACTCTTACTAATCCACTTCCCTCCCTTGCTTGGTTCACCTCCAAGATCTCAGAACTTGACCACACCGAGTCTTTCCTGTAAGAAGCCATTTTGAAGAGACCTACGCCTCTGGCAGCACCGAGCACAGCGATGGGGCTCGTTCCTGGCACCACAGAGAAACCGAGGAATGGATGGGCCTGTTGCAGACAGTATAAAACAAGAGTTTGCTCCATGGAAATCTGTCAATTCCCTTTTTTCTTAAGAGTGCTAATATTGCTGTACTTCACACAACTACTTTATAGATGCAAGGCCTTCACAGTTACAACTTGTAACTACAAACTGTTAAACATGAAATCATAATAAAGAGTATATATCACACTCCAACACAGTTGGAGAAAAACTTAATTTGATTAACTGCATTGAAACAGTGTCAGTGCTTGCTGAGGGGCTGGGAAGAGCACAGCTGAACTCCATTCTACTTCCAAAGCCGCATGCCTTGGGTACACACCGCAATGGGGTGACTGAAGCCTGGACAAAACCAAGCTTAAGGAATCCCATGGTTAGATCTACCTGTACACAGAGCGCATTTCTTGTCTCTTCCTCTTATGGTTGCACCATGGGAGGTTTTCTATCAAGCTGTTCTAGACAACAGTTTGAAGTCCAGCTATAGACTTGTCTCTGGATACAGTAAGGCCCTTTTAGGGCTTCCAGAGGGCTGGTGCATCTGCCTGGGGTCTGTTGTCTCTAAGCAAAGCGCACTGGACAGCTTAAGTGGGAGCCAGGGAGGACAACACTGCAGACAGCCCAGCTTCCAGAACGGAGGAGACTCACCCAGGAGAGGGGACAGGCTGCAGTATGCGGTCCCTGACTTCGGAAGCAACGGTGACCCAGCACTGCAGCTCCTGACATAATTTCTTTGTTTGCCAGAAGGGGAAGAAAATTGTACATCATTTCCATTTTTCATTTTGCTCCCTTTTATGAACAATTGCATCACACTGTCTTGCACCTGTGTGTAAGGGAGATGGAAATGTCATCTGCTTCAGCCCAGACAGAGGTGCAATGCATCAGGGTGCACTCCAACGTATTCTTGCAGTTGCCTGAGCCCTGGATGGACAGAAGTGAGACCAGTTCGGCCTGGGACTCTGCTGCTCAGCACTAGCTGGATCGGTGACTTGCTTCTTATGGGTTCGGGATCCAGTGGCAGTTCAAAATTACTCTCACTGAGTAAGTTCATGAACAAGTCGTTAAATAGAGAATGCCTTAGGTATTTCTTATTATAAACAGTATATGTAACAAACTCCCTTCTTTTTCTGAGGGCTGCATGGGGAAACTGGGCCATAAAGATTAAGCTTACTATTAGTATCGGAGTCATCTATTGACCTTTAATGGCTAGATTTAATCGTGCTTCTGTGGGCATGTAAAGGTGTTACATGTAAAGTTCAACCCATGAGATGCCCAGGATAGAGCTGACAAAAACTGAGAGCTCCAGGCTTCTGGGTACGTTCGTGTTCTGCATCCCTTCCATGGCAAGGATGCAGAACAGAGACCCCACTCTACGGGAAGCAATAGATCTCCCTAAACAAAACCAAGAGCAGGTATACTTGCCTTTGTAAGCCAAGAGCACCTCTGCTTTGGGATAGGGCAACTATGTCACAATATAACACAGGAACATACATATATATATGCCTATATATATTATATATATTTATATTTTTATATGCACACATCCACAAACAGAAACATTTGGGCATCTGCTTTTCCTGCTCCAAAATAGCTGACTTATCTGGAAGACCTAACCGAAAAGGTTTGTTTTAACCCCAAACCAGCTACCTATTCATAACTGGCATCATTCCACCATGCACACACACATGCTTTCACAACCCTTTGATTTTTAAATTACTTCGTTAAGTCCCGCCTTTATTTAGATTACAAAATCTTCGTGGCACTAGCTGCTTTTCTTTTCCGTAAGTGCCCAGTTCACTTCTGCCATCTCTAAAACAAATCACGGAGATGCAGACACTGGTTCAGTGTCTCCGAAGCCCTGAGCACAACCTCTTCCAGTGCGGCGCTCGAGCAAGGAAAAGGAAAAAGTATCAGTTGCTGAAAGGCCGCTCGGTAGGGCTGCTGGAGACGCCTGCCTCAATCTGATAACAAGACTTCCTGCACCCCACACAAAGCTGGCAGATGCCTTAATGTTGACAAGCACAAATAGCAGGCTTGAGTTTTTGTTAATTGTTTATGGACTGAATAGCCAGAATTTCTTAAAGAAACAGAGCAGAGATCTCAGGCCTCACAGTAAAGCTTTGTTTGCCCTCTTTTTGATGGCTGCTCTTCTTCTTTTTTTTTTTAAAAACAAAAACTGCATTTGTTTGAATTTGCCATCTTCCCAATAGCATTAGCATTCAAAGTTTGTTGTTTGTTGTTTTGGTTTTTGGTTTTTTTTGTTGTTGTGTTNTTTTTTTTTTTTTTTTTTTTTTTTTTTAATTTGGGAAAATCAGATAAGGAAATGATCAGAAATACAAAAGTAATAAATTATTTTTTCCTGAGTCAAATGAGCCAAAACAGCAGCAAAACCAGGCTTAGTTTTTCAAACCATGGAAAGAACAGAGGTTGAGATCGGTTTAAAAACTGATCCTTAGCAAGGCAAACAGACAAGAGTTATATCAAAGACAACAGCGAGATGCTGATTTCTATCAGCTTAAGAGGTGTTTGTTTTCTGAAACACGCATCTCCCCTTTCAAGATAAATATTAAAAACAAATAGGAAAGTCCTCATATCAACAGAAGCAGTGTGTTTCTGGACCACTTTCCATCATCTTTGCCAAGTCTTGGGAAACGGGAGAGGTGCCTGAGGACTGGAGGAAAGCAAATGTCACTCCAGTCTTCAAAAAGGGTAAGAAGGAGGACCTGGGTAACTATAGACCGGTCAGCCTCACCTCAATCCCTGGGAAACTGATGGAACACCTTATCCTTGGTGCCATCTCAAGGCATATCAAGGATAAGAGGGTTATT
>VWYH01011057.1:298195-361115 GCA_013399365.1 Pampusana beccarii
CTTCTTCTCAGTGAGGGTGACGGAACACTGGAACAGGCTGCCCAGGGAGGTCGTGGAGTCTCCTTCTCTGGAGACATTCAAAACCCGCCTGGACGCCTTCCTGTGTAACCTCACCTAGGTGTCCTGCTTCGGCAGGGGGATTGGACTAGATGATCTTTTGAGGTCCCTTCCAATCCCTAACTTTCTGTGATTCTGTGATTCTGTGAACAGAAGCAATAAAGCACCAGCACAAACCTGTGTTTCCTTGGATGTCCTCTCCGTTGGTTAACATAAGGTAGGAGAGCAGGGCGCAGTTATTGTCCCGGCCAGGCGCGGGGGGCTGCTGCAGGGAGGTGCCCGTGAAGACCATTGCCCAGTTCACATGGCTGATATCGGAGCGTGACCTGTTGTGTCCTGGCTTGAACGTGGAGGCTTCCTCATTCTGCACCAGGATGTCGTTCACCGAGCGAGGCCTGTCTCTCCTCCGCTGGCAGATATTGAAGATGTTAAAAGCCGCGGTCTCCCCTTCCCCAGCCCAGGCGAGGTTGTCAGCAGCTGTTCCCCTCCGCACCACGCGCTGCTCTCTGGCAGGGAACGCCGTCTGAGCTTTGGTTTCCAAGAGGCCATTTTTGCAGTGATCCCAGATGAGGCTACTTTTGGCTAAGGAGGCAACGTTCCTCAGATTCGTGCTCTCTGTTATCTGATCAAATACCTCCTGCCCGACCAGTTCGGGGACGT
The DNA here is from genome assembly GCA_013399365.1 of Pampusana beccarii. Lineage (NCBI taxonomy): Eukaryota > Metazoa > Chordata > Aves > Columbiformes > Columbidae > Pampusana > Pampusana beccarii. The sequence goes on from VWYH01011057.1 coordinate 298,913, forward strand.
CCTGTACACCGTACACCTCCGAGGGCTGCACGATCTTTTCAAGCTTAGTTTCAAAACTATTGAAAAAGTCTTCAGTCACTTCCAAGGCTGGGCTAATGTCATCGACCTCAAGAGCCTCCATCACCTGTGCTGCTGGCAGGCCTGAGCCGTCGCGATGCGTTAAGAAGACGTCATATCAGTACCCAGAGAGAGAGAACACAGAGAGTCCCCAGAGGAAGATCTGCTTCGCATCTGTCCTTGGCACACCATTAACTTAGAGATGGTGGGGCAAATAAATTCACCAACCACAAGCCTTAGCGGCAGAAAGGAACCAAACCAGCCTGTCTGCAGATGGGAGACTTAACATCCACTGATCAAGTGAGCTACAGTCCCTCTTTCAAATAAGCTCATAGTGGTGGAGAGTACCTGTAAAGCAAAGCAAAACGGCATGTCAGTTAGAGCCTTTTCTCAAATAAATATGTTTAATCACATCACTCCTTTCACAGTCACAGTCCCCTTGATTTTACTTTCTCCTTCATTTGGCATCAACATTATCGCATATGAAGAACCCCTTTGGGGTTTCTGTTATTCACTCTGTGTATTATCACTTCTTGAACTGGAACCTGCAGAGAGTGGGATGGGGCACCAGATAAAGCGAACCAAAGTGACGCCATTTATTAACCAAGCTTTAGAAAGCTGTGCTGCGAGGCAATACTGACAAACATCACAAATGCAACCACCTAGGGAATGCTTAGTACAGGTTCCCACGGGGCTGCAAGAAAAACTTGAGAAACGAAGGGTTAGTAAAATAGTCCAACCAGACTCAAATAATTTGGCTTTTTCTCCCAGACTGCTTGCACTCCCAGTTTTAGGAGACCACCGTGAGTTTTACAGCAGCTACTTTGCCTACTTGTGTGCATAAACAGAACTGGGATATTTACCTGAAGAATCAATGCTAACAGGCTGCTGCAGAGCACTGCACATAGAGCTCCTCTCTATTAACAGAATATCACTGGGAACCCCAGTGAAACCATGTGGCAACCTAAGCCTCAGAAAGACAATGCATCCTATCAACGAAAAATATACCATGTTCTCTGCTGCCACAAATCTGCAGATCTTTATTTTAGGACTATATAAATGTAATTACTCCTACAGGAGTCCTAAAATTACATTCGGCCCTTTGAAGGCTGATGTGGCCTCCGGTGACAACGAGTTTGATACCCCTGACCTAGAGCCTACAAGTGCAGAACAGCCCCAAGTCAAAGAGATCTACAGCCCAGTTTTGACCACACCAGCTCAAATTCTAGAAGCAGCAAAGCTGCATGAGCTCAGAGCTCTGCCTAGATTAATACACTCTTAACAGAGCTAATTAGCCTGGGCAGGGCTGATAATTAGTAGTTCATTAGCTTGTGAATACTGCTGAAGTGCTAGCAGGACCCATGAAGATTTACACTTAGGAGGAAAAAACATCTATTAAACACCACCAAACACAAATCACACTTCTATTTAAGGTTATTTTTAACACAGAACGGTCTATTTGGCTTACTCTAACTTAGATTCACCACATCATCTAACTAGGCACTCTTTCCTACCGCAATCCAGAGGGAGGAAGGAGGCCAGCAGCCCCCCAAGAAGGTGGCACAGAATCCTGTGCCACAAACCAATCCCCTCCGCAATCACCTGTGGCCAGACATGACACAGGTGTGTGTGAAACAGCAGCTGACCCCCTCAGCAGCTCAGACCATCACCTCTGCAAATGCACTCCAAGCAAACTATTCTAAAAAGCAACAATCACATACATAACTCTGGAAACTTGATGCCTTTACACTGGGATCTTTTTTCCATTATCTCTTTGCAAGGGTTCACTTCATTAGTCTCACAGTGAACCCAGACTAGAATCAGCTGCAATAAGTGACTGTGGAGTGAGACACTGAAGGCAGAGCCAGAACTGCAACCAGAGGAGGGAACAAAACAGATCCGGAGTGGTTTCAAATCAGAACAGTACGGGAACAGACTCCTTGCAAAGCTGTGCAACTGTGCCAGTTGATGGCAGCGGGAAATAAAGTCATCCTGGGCACACCTGCATTGTCAGCTTAATGCAGCACAGGGCTCACTCTGCTCCCTGGTACCTCAGAGCCTGAGAGCTCCAGGAACAGGCTAAGGGACATGACCTGGTGCAACCTGCCCACTTACTCCACATCCTCCTACAGCACGTCTTTAAAGCAAGAACAACATTTTGAAGTTGCAAAACTGCAACGGGCTTTCCTTGAACAATACTAGCGCTACCATAATCATACACCAGCAGCGAAAGCTGCAGGCTGGCCCATACAAAGATGCTGCTTCACAGGGGCTGGCAGAGAACACAGCCTTGCACTCACTCCAGACACTGGAGCAGAAATCACTCCAGAAGGACTTGTCACACGCCACTGAAGCATTTCAGAGGTGACAGATGCAATGTTGCTCTGTCCCTGATTTGAAATCACTAAGAAAGGTGGAAAGCAAGAGAAGAAAATTGACACTTACATTGAACAGGCTCCTTTTTAAATGCTGGAGGCTTCATGCGGCTGCACGTTTCCCTGGCTGCTGTGAGGCTGGAATTACCCAGTGCCATGCAGACAAGTGTGATGTTGCCGAACTACAAACTGACCTCACATCCAGTAAGATGCTGAATCACAAGGTCATACGAAGATGACAGGCCTCCGCATCACACAGTTCACAAACTGCAGCACTCGTAGCTTCCAAACTAGTCTGTTTGCCATGCTCAATAACGATGTGAAAGGTGACCTCAGTGGTGGGCTCATGCATTCTTGCACCACCAAGAACCTCCTTAGATCAAAGGAAGAGTTGTGCCAGTAATTCCCACCTGAGCTGGGATTCTGCAATCACACATCCTCCATAAACACAATTTGGCATTTTCTCACAGAGGCAGACAACAACAATTTAATTCAGACTTCCGCACAGATTTGGTGCCAAACAAAAGCAACCTTTGATACGGCAGTAAACAGCTCCATCAGGATCAACTCCAGGAGGGAAAGCAGTGGAAATCACTTCCTTCACATGAAGGTGAAAAAAAGGCAAATAGGATAGGATGAATTCCTTTTAAATTACTGTAAAATATATTGCCTTACATACTACTTCTTGGAAACACCTGAAATTTTCTAAGACATTCAGCCGAATGCAGTGAATAGGAGAGGAAGGGAGAAGCATCAGCCCAAACTATTAAAGACTGCCAAAGCTACAGGTAACTGTAAGCAGGGGTTTGTTATGGGAAGCAGAAACCTAACAGCTTATCCGGGCCACTGGGAACTAGTCTTACTGAAAAAAGGTGCAGGAACATGGTGCACTGTACTTAGCAAAAACTGCTGGACACGGGGATTGCAGCAGGTGACAAACATGCTTTTCTGTATGTCTGTCTAGTGCAGATACAGCTTTCATGCACGGACGTGCAGCAGTCAGATAATTAATGTGCACTTACAAGATGAGTAAAGTCTTTACCATTACAAGTTTATAGTGGCAACGCCACTCATATGGCTGAGGTAAACAACAAGGAGTGCTGGTCATGCCATGTGAGACACAGAGTTCAGTGTAGTCAAGATTACTTCCCTTAGAGAAGTCACAACAGCTTAACCTAAGTGACAGCACGGTCTGACAGCAGAGAAAAATCATAGATGACAAATGACAAGGAACGTGCACTGGAAGAGATAATTTAACTTCCTGATCTGCTTTTCTGGATCCCCATGTGCCAGGGAAAATACCCAGGCATCGCATGGCAATAATCAAAACCCACAGAAGAGGCAAGGGCAGAAAGCAATCTTGTGGGTGATACACATCACCACAACAGGGACTTGCTGCGTACCCCCAGCTTGCACATTATGCCCAGGACTGCTCAGTCTAGCCTTGGCAGGAGAGAAAATTAAAGCCAGCATGTGTTTAGGAACCAGTGACTGAAGAGATCCATTTAGCCCACCAATCCATACAGAGAGTATGTATAAAAGAAGCACCTTTTGGTTTCATAAAGAAACAGGGTTTGTGCCACCATCCTACCTGTTTGCTGGTTATTCTCCTTCCCTCTCTTTCTTTTGAATGGCATAGGTAAGTCCAGTTCGGTGTGACAGAGCAGCAGTGTCCTTAAAGATGCAGTTCTTGCACTGTTGTTCAACACTGGACAGGAAACAGGCCCAAACTCACATTCCTAAGGCAGAAGGAGGCAAAACTTGGTCCTTTACCCTTTCCAGAAGGCCAGTGCCACCACACCGCCCCAAATTAGCACAAGTGGTTAGTGTGAAGTGGATCCGAAAACTCCGGGAAGCAGAGGGGGGAAAGCAGGAGGGAGGAACAGGAGGCATCACACAACTTGATAAGCAGACTTGATAGTTTTGGTGCTCACAGGACCTCCTCTTCGGTGAACAGGCAATAGAGGTGTATAAAACAAGGACTGATACAAAAGAAAAGGGAAGTTCCTATTTATCTGTTGTGTATTTGGCGAGAGAATTAGAAAGGAACAATCAATGATGTTCACAAGCAATGTGTCCAGGAGGAAATGCATAAATGAGAGGAGCTCCCAGACAGCAAAAGATGGGCAATGTTATTAAAAGTCCCTCGAGTCTATTGATTCCTAACGACTCTTAGGCTCCAATTCCTGGCAAACACTTGGGTGTTTCTGAGAATTTTGTCTCAAGAACCCAAGAGGAGTTTTACAAGTTACCTGCACGCAAGTAGAGAGCAGGGGTGCCCCAGCCACTGGAGATCTCTCCCCATCCCCTTCTCAGCACCCCAGAACCTGCTGTGGGAACCAGCTCTGCTTATCTTGTGCTGTGGGCTGAAACGCCTATGCCAACAAGGAAAAGGGACATTCTTTCAGATGGGTAGCAATTTGGTAGCAGAGGAAATTCGAGCAGCTTCAGGGACCTTTATTTCTATGTTGCAGGCCGGTACCACTACGGTCCAGCTTACGGGCTGTGAAAAGTCCGGCCTGAAAAACAGGTCATTTGAAGAAAAGGTGGATGTACAGTTGCCTGGAACACAATCTGCCTGGGCTGGAGCAGCTCGTACCTAAAGAGCTTTTCTGCTTGTCTGTCTGAGCAACCTCAGCCTGTGACCTGAATGTCTTCTAGTGGCACCTTGAGCAATCACAGCCTAAGGGTTCTACTGGTACAACGATTTTTGAGCCAAGTCTCGCCAAGAATCTAAATGGGATGCTCTTAGGTCAATGTCGGTCCCTGAAAACAAGACTCTGCTGTGCAGGATCCCTGAAAAAAAGCTATGAAGCTGAAGACTTAGGTGCTACCTCTTAGTTAAGAAGTTGAGCTGTATTTGTCAGGTGGGCACACCTGAATGAGTAGAAGAGAGGATGAGGACGGCTGACTGTTGCACAGAGTCTTTACCACTGTCTATGCACTTCCATACATTGCACAGAATGCTTGCAGAATAGTTGTAGAACTGAGAGTGGTAGCGTAATACAAGGTGTTGTGCAGTGCTCTCTTTCCAGCATCCCCCTGTCATAAGTAGATGGCAGATGATACTTTATTTACAGAATAGCAAGGCCTACTCAGCAAACATTCTCAATCCTGTTCTGTCCAGAATCTCTTTCAAAGTGTGAAAGCACCCAGGTGTGTTTGGACTAGATGATCTTTCGAGGTCCCTTCCAATCCCTAACACTCTGCGATTCTGTCTCTCCCAACCAGAAGCCCTCCTGCCCTTAGCTGTGCAGGACGCACCGTATTACAGCTGCTGCACTCGAAGCTTCCACATACAACATCCCCAATCAGCTCCACTGCCCTATGTGCCGTCCACATGTAGCCAAAGAGCAGTCCTGGTTCAGAACACCCATACTCACAGCACTTGCGAATCCCACGCATAGCGCAGCCAGTTCTCTGAGCAGCAATTGAAAGCTGTGCTCCTCCTGCCTCTCATACCCAATTTGCAGAGGCAGCTGGTAACTAGGAATTTCCTAAGGGACAGCTGCAGGGAGTGAGCTGCAGCTGGGACACCATCCCCATGCAAACCATCACATGCTCTTGTATCCTGGCTGTGTTTGTTTCCCTCGGCACAAGGCAACTTTCTCCTCAGGTGATTCCAAAACCCCATGATACCTACTGCTGTGTACACTGAGTGAGCAACATAGCAAAGAAACTTGTCCGATTTGTCATTTAAACATCAAGAGGAAATTCACAGTGCCTCACAAAGAGGGTAAAACTACAAGTAACTTTTTATATGGAACAAGGGATCACAGTTTCAAAGAGGGTGCCATATGACAGTCAACAGTTGGTTCAACGAGGTCTGGATAACTGTTTTTAGATCACATTTTAAAAGCCCATCTTCAAAAACCTCTTTCTCCAACACACAATTGAGAAATTAATTGCTTAAAATCTTCAGACAATACCAATTTTAAAGTGTCTCACATAAATACCTTCTGACTAATATTCCTGCACAAAACCACTGACAGTATTCAGGAAAAGCATGAAGAAAGGTTTTCTGGTCAGGAGTGTTTGGCTATAGGGCCAGGCACTAGAGAGGATAACAGTGAATGTAAGCATAACCATCTCCATGCTGCAGACCCACCTGCTTGATATAGTCTCATCGCCCTTAAGGATGAAATCAGCTGCCAACATCTACCAGTGAGGAGCTCCCACACCTGTCTGCCAGACCCAGGGAGAGGCAAAGAGTGGGCACAACCGCAATTAACTTGGTGCCTAATCTCAGTTAACCTAAAAGAGCAGTGATCTCTTCCAGCCTACAGAAAATAAAAGAGGGGGAAAAAAAAGAAAAAAAAGAAAAAAAAAAGAAACAGACATAGAAAAGATGAAATGAAGAAAGAGGTGAAACCAGGGAAGAAGCAGAATGTCGTATTCTGGGAGAGGAAGCAGACCCTTAGCGAGGTAACATGAGTCTCGCTCAGTCAAAGCACAGATTTTCCCCAGCTGCTGCTCTGACCCAGCACCTTCAACAACAAAGCACCCCAGGCATCCTCCCCGCGTGGGGAACAAACATACCACAGCTACAGAACAGCTCATCCAGTGATGAGCTCACAGTAATTAATAATAAACAGTGCTTATAGCATACATTATCTTTAATTTCAACTGCACTTTGGAAACAGTAATTAAACCGCAAGAAACTCTAAGCTGAAAAGCACACAACAGCCTGCTGCCCTGGAACAAAGGGGGTCCAGAGGGTGAGGAGGACCCAGCAGTGGAGGAAGATGGACCACAGAAAGCTTTTCTTTGCAGAGACTTGCTGCTGTACAGCTCTCCTGAGATCTCTATCACTGATTCCTTTGCCTCGCAGTCATCTGACACACATCCCTCCTGGCTGGGGAGCAGCACCCGGTAACGAGGGGCTGTATCACTTCCTGTGGATGAGCAACCACTTGAAATCCCAGTAGCTGGACTGGGACTCTGGAAAGGATGAAGGACCCTTGGCAAGGAAAGGAGCAGAAAGCAAAGCAGAACGACTGGAGGGGAGTTAGCTGATGGTGGCACACAGCCCAGGCTGCAGGCCAGCCAAACCCATCGGCACGTGGGCACCTTCACAGGTTACATCAGACTAAAATCCAGACTGCCCCCTTGAGCGTGACGCGGGTGGCTGAGCTGGCAGGGAAGGATGTCAGGCGTTGGGGAGCAGAGGCTGCCCCGAGTCCTGGCACTGCCCTCGAGATCAGCTGGATGCAAACACCTCAAACCCGCACGTCAGGCACAAAATCCACATGGACAAACGGCATGAAGCAGTGCAGTGATCTGGCCTACGACACGGATGTGTCGTCTTAAACGTACCTGTAGTCCCCAATAACCCAGGGGAGGGTGAATGATTTCTATGCATGGGTTCATTTGCTTTGTGTGTACAGGTTTGTCTTAAGGTTGTATAACTTGCATTTTACACACTGCCCTTCACTACAAGAACTCCTGCTTGTTCTGCCAGACACCAAAAAAACAGCCTGCAACCCCCTGAGTTCAACACGGAGACAATCAGGGAACGGGGTATCCAAGGAGGGCGATACAAACCTCCTCCAGTACACGAGGAAACATGATTGAACTAGACAGTCAAGAAACAACAAACAACATGACTCATTCTAATATTTCTAACTGTACATGCCGCGATGCACCAGCCTGTCCCCTGCTAGGATGTGGGTGAACTTTGTATATGCCAGGTGAGATAAAACTTTTTTTTTTTAATAAACATTTCTGGTTAATACAAACTGAAATTTCACAGGTATATTCCTACTCTACACTGTCTAGAACTACGCTGAAGGGAAAAGACAGCCAGGCCTTAAAAGCTTGACTTTTTTCTTTTTTTTTTTTTTTTAAGAGATCAGATTTTAAGACATTTTCAGTTTGTCTCTGTGAATTCTGGACAGAAATAAAAGGCACATTTTGTTCTTGGGGTTGTTGCTCCTCCAAGACTCATTTACAGAGACCGCTGGAAATCAGGCTGCTGAGCACTCAGCTGTTGTGTGCAGCAATGTCCTGCTGCACCCCGAGGTTGCTGCATTTTGGCAAGAAAGGACATACTGAAGGGGGGGCTGCCAGATGAAGACATTTATCTCCTTATAACTAGGACTCGGGGACAGAAGATACTTTGGGACCTCCCTAGATGAAGCACTAGCTGGTATAAATAGCAATATAATAACTGAATCCTTTACCATCTATGCCAGACTACATGATTAATTTTCACTCAGCTCTGCAGGGTAGTTTCTCTGAGGCAGACTCCAGCACAGCCCAGTATAACTCCACAGCTGGGAATAACAGCTGCCATTGCCCCAGGAGGGCAGAAGGAGGGTAAGAAACACAGCATTGCCCACAAGAACACGGGAGACATTTCTTCCCGGGATCATGGCACAGCCGTAAGAAAATACACTTGACTTTGAGATCTGTGCAGCACGCAGCTTTGATCTGCAACTGTGGAAAACATCTCTCTCTAACGGTGGTGCGCCAGGAGCTCAGCTGGGACAGCACAAGCCTTTCTACAGGGAGACCTGGATTTCCCGTAACTATTAGTGGTTGAACGCTGACACTGATGGAAACACAGTGTTTAATAACAAACTCATTTCAAACCTCAAACTAAGCTCTACTCTTGCCTTTCAAACAGCCAGGACCACAGCGGTTTGGCACATTTGTTATCAAGGGAAGAAGGGCAGGGGGAGGAAACGAAGCACAGATCTAAGTAACGCTGAATTTCGGCAAACTCCCACAGCAACCCAGACCCCCAGGCCGCGGCAGCCCCGCCACAACAGCTGACCCTGCAGGCTGGTTGTAGCCACATGTACCGCTACAGCATCGTGTATCTACTCAGCACAAACGCTCGCTGTTTTCTAAACTGAACTATACCTTTACTATGGAAGATCTTAGCAAAAGCCCAGTAGAGACCCCAGAACATCCGATGAAATCAAAATGTTAACACATAATGTGACTTCAGACCGATAAGGTTCTGCAATAATGATGTATCTAGCTACTGTAGGCTGGTGAGATCCTTCATTCGGCTACGTAGTGCTCTGTTTTACACTTCAGATTTCTGATTTTATAAAAATCCCAATTTTAATTCACTGATTTTGAATAAACAAGCCTTGAAAGTGACAAGATAGAAGCTACTGTTGCTTTAAGCACATGAGCATTGGTCCTACCAAGATTCTGATGCTTTGTTATCCTCAGATACTGCAACTTTTTGTAGTCAGTTAGTAGATTACGCAGTACCTAAAATTAGATTTGTCTGTAAATCTTTGCGGGATCAGGGCCATAAGTGCATATCCGCAAAACGGGAAACAGATCAGGAGCAATTAATGATTCCTTAAACAAACTCGAATCTCGACTGCCTTCCCTTATCTCACCTTGCAGTGCCAGTGATGCTCCAGGCAGCACCCACTCCCACATAACTGATACTCTCCTGTCGCACGTATTTGATTCCAGAAGCTATAATTCCACTAGCTGCGTTTGCTCCGTAAAAGAAGCGATTTTACTGCAATGTAAGAAGACCACAGCGTTATGTCATACCCAGGGCTACTAAAACAGAGTGACGCCTGCACATGCCAGAATTTGATTCTACCGACGGGGAGCAGCCCCAACTCCTGCTGAGGCTGTGAGCGGCTCTGGGTGGGGAAACCTCAAGCACAGGCCCTTCCCATGCACACGGGAACGCGTCTTTCCAGACGGGCACATGACTACAGGCGTGTTAGTGCCACAAACACCAACAACAGCCGCGCCCGGCTCCTCGCACCCGCCCGCACCCGCGGGCAGCAGCACGGCGAGGGCTGCCCCGCAGGGCCCGGGGAACCTCGCTGACCGTCCGAGCCCCGCACCGACCGCAGCCCGAGGGGAGTATTTACCTGCCGCCCGGGGCCGCGCTCTGCCCGTGCTCCGAGGAGCGGCTCCCGGCGCGGAGCGCAGGCCCGGCCCGGCCCCTCCTGCTGCCGGGCGGTGGGGCCGCGTCCGCCGCAAAGCCGGCCCGGCCGTCGCGGGAAACGGCTCCGCGGCAACAAGGTTCCTGCTGCCGGGAGCCCCGGCGCTCGGGGAGCCCCGGGAGGAGGTGGCCGGGGGGTCGAGGGTCCCTCCGGCCGGGAGCCGGCGCTGGGGGCGGCGGGGGCGGCTCGGCGGGCTGCGCCACTGGCCTGCCTCTTATTTCCCCTCAAAAAACAATGACAGAAAAACCTTCATGTTTTTCACCCCTACAAGGGGTAAAATTGCACCTCTCCACGCTGAGATTCTCAGGGCGCTACCTGACTTCAGGAGAATGCAAAATACTGAACGGGTTTTTAAAAATCCCAGGTGCAAGTACACTTACCAAGGGGTGAGGGCTGCAGGGAGCAGCACAGCATATTAATTCATATCACAGCATGTCAGGGATTGGAAGGGACTTCAAAAGCTCACCCAGTGCAATCCCCCCGGAGCAGGAGCACCCAGATGAGGTTACACAGAAGGTGTCCAGGCGGGTTTGAATGGCTGCACAGAAGGAGACTCCACAACCTCCCTGGGCAGCCTGGGCCAGGCTCTGGCACCCTCACCAGGAAGAAGTTTCTTCTCATTTTTAAGTGGAGCCTCTTGTCAAAGTGATACCCAGCAGAACCTGTTACCCAAAGAAAACAAAAAGTTACAAGACCATTATGAATTGCTTATTTCACTGGTATGTAGCATGGCATCCCATCCAAAAATACATGTCCTGTAAAAATAACCTTACGGTGAGAGAAATCCATGTGTGCGTTAGAGATGTACCTGAGTTTTGATGGCCAGTGTACGCAGACCAATTCTGAGCAGCGCTGCAAACGCATTTAAAATCATGGGCGCTGTGCTGTTTCTCTGACTGCACCCCAGGAGGGCCAGCGGTGCTGTGCTGAGCAGCAGGGACAAGGTCAGTGCTGAAATGTAACTGCACAAAAATGTGGTGCTGAGCTAAGTCCGTAAGGAAGATTCACAATCCACAACAGAAGGGTGTTAGGTTAGCTTCCATCAGTAGTTTTCCTTCTCTTTCTCACTCTAGCCCTTTAGTGTATACCAACAAATGTGACTGGCACAGTTAACAAAGTTGTGTTCATATGGGTTATCTCATTTCGGTGACGGCAAGGATGAATGAGAGCCTTTGGCACAAAAAAAATACCAGTTTATCTGACTGAAAATTCATTAGTCTTGGCCTTTACAAATAATATATTACTAGAGCATCATACATTTCAAGTCCTGCTCCTAAAGATGAACGGCTTCTTCACTGGGTAACAGTCAAAGATCGGTCATTTTATTCTAATTCAATTGTACTCACAGCAATCCCTCAAAGGACAAGGCAGCATAATCACTTGCCATGTTATTTATCGCCATCCAGCCTTTTCTCAAATGGTACCGAGACATTTATCTCTTGGGCTCTCAGAAGGAAAGAGGCTCTCTAGGACTCCTGGGTCTGTTGGTGCTTCAGAACTTCGCCTCTGCTGCCTGTGAACCGTGAGGTCCCTTGCAGGTGCCGCAGACTCACACGGGAGGCACAGGGCACATGGGTCCATCACCTGTGGGGACACGAATGTCAGGGGAGGAGATCAGGTAGGCAGTTCAAAGAGAAGTGTGAAAAACTGTCCTTCCCCTCCTTCTGATTTCACTGCTGAAGATAAATTGCCTGTGTTTAACATCACACTCATAGTTTGCTGTGAAGTGGCCCGTGTATCGTGTTCAAGAACAACCACCCTTCTGCTCAAAACCAGACTCCCAGAGACACTCAGCAGCCATAAATCTGGAAGGACAGTAACCGCAGTAACCCAAATTTGCTCCAACAGAAGCACTTTATAAACAATTGTCACCATTTTATTGACAGGAGGAGGAGATTCCAGCCCCTTTCTAAATTATGTTTTTATATATGTGATCTATCACATCTCCCTCCTACCACAGCTTAAAACAACTGAATCTGAGAACAGGTGACTCTACATTTCGTTCCTCTAGTCTGGTACAGATTTCTCTTCCTGCAGTCAGTGTGCCAGTGGAAAAGAATAAGTGACCCACCTTATCCCTCAGATGTGCAGGATAACTAATTCTAAAGAAATATGAACCTTGGAAAATAGGTCATAGCAAGTTCTAGATTTTGCAGTTTTCATTGTTTAAGCGTGCTCCAACATGAAATCACAAGCAGTTTCAAACACGATTCACTGGTTAAAGACATGGTGGTGGCTTTCCAACAGAATTTTCCACACGGCTTGACTTCCAGCTTTGTCTCCCTGGCTCAACCACCATCAACGTATGGTCCAAAACTGACCAGAGTGCATAGACCCAACTGGTGGTTAACTGCAGGACAAATCGTGCCCTATATGCCCACACAATGAAGACATAAAGGAAGTAATCTTCTTTCTACTTGGAGTGTTTCAATTATAAGCTTTTTCTTAGCTTTTAGAGTACAGTTCTGGAAGTCTAGAGAGTTAACACTGAAAGAGGGAGAAAATGGCTCTGTCTGTATCATGGTTTAACCCCAGGCAGCATCCAAGTACCACACAGCCACTCACTCAATACATACCCCACCTCCCCTGCAGTGGGATGGGGAGAGAATGGAAAAAACCTAATAGGTTGACATAAAGAGAGTTTAGTAGGATAGCAAAGGAAGAGATAATAATAATAATAATACATAAAATAAATAATATACAAAACAAATGATGCATAATGCAATTGCTCACCACCCTCTGAGCAATGTGCAGCCCACCCCTGAGCAGTGATCGCCACCCCAGAGCCAACTCCCCAAGTTTATATACTGAGCAGGACACCATATGGTATGGAACATCCCTGTGGCCAGTCTGGGTCAGCTGTCCTGGCTGTGCCCCCTCCCAGCTTCTTGTGCGCCTGCAGCCTTCTGGCTGAAAAGTCCTTGATTTGGTATAAAAATTGTTTAGCAGCAACCAAAGCAACAATGTATTATCAACATTCTTCTCATACTAAATCCAAACCACTGCACTATACCAGCTACTAGGAAGAAAATTAACTCTATCCCAGGTGAAATCAGGACAATCTGCTTGCCTTGCAGGAGAGTTCGCAGGACCAAGTGCTCTTATTTAGGTCTAAACATTTCTGAGTACTGCAGAATCATCTTCCACAGACCAGATCACTGTAGCGTGTATTCCTGAGTTTGGCTCCTGTTGATAAGAATCCAAATATCTTTCTCAAACCAGAAAACTCTCCAGAACCCTTTGGGCAAATCCTTCACTGGCGTAACATGGAAGAAGCAGAGCCCATTTGTTGTGGCCATTGACAGGCTTGACAGTTCACACCAGCTGAGCACTAGACCCACTGTCTTTCCCTGCAGCCTCTGAAGAAGGGCCCTTTTTTCACACATTTTAATTACTGACTCCCTACATAGAAGCTATTACCACACAGAAAGGCCTTTAACTGGCACATCCAGCACAAGATGAAACCTTTCTGATAATTGTTCCTTGAGTTCATGTTTGTGAAAATAAATATCATCAGATGATTAAATTAAACACTGCAGCCAGCCCAGCTATACACTATTTTCACTTATCATGTAGAAGGGGAGATCAAAGAGAAAGGCTCAGGTAGAGTTATTCCAACTCCTCCAAGTTTGGTCGACGCTACCGATTGAACACACTAATTAGCTTCCTGCTTGGGATGTGCAGTACAAAATTAACCGTCCCGAAATTGGGTGGTATAGCCATTTTCAGGCTCTGTAGTCAACCGGATGCAGAGGGATGACTGTCACCTCATTTCGTCTGTACAGCAAAGAAGCAGCACAGCCTGATTCTGATTTCGGAGACTTTTGGGCCTCTGTCCCCTTTGGTGTCCTGGGTGGGTGCAAGAGGAGAGCATGTGCTACTGCAGCGAGGAGCAACGCGGCTCTCCCAAGCTCAGGTGCTGCTGAAATAGGAAGATTGTTTCCCAATTGGAGTTTTTGCCCAACGCTTCCCCACTTTGCTTTCGCGGGCCGTGGAGGGCAAGCGAGGGGAGCGAAGCAGCGGGCAGCACAGCCCCGTTCCCAGTGGGAGCCGCTGTCCTCCCGGGGAGCACACACACCCGCACAGCCAGAAAGCTCTGCTATTCTTCTGCTAATGGGATTGGCACCGCTTAAAGCAGTCTGCGAGGGTATTGTCTGCAACCACAGCAAGAGAAACATTATTCAAAGGCCATTCAAGCCCCAAAAGAAGCGGCAGAGCAGAGTAATTATCGGAGACTCTCCATTAACGAGGGCATCTTTGCTCTTTGTCTGTGTTGGTTTAATAAGGGCCGCTAATGGGGCCGGGGGAGGGGCACGCTAATGCTTCTAAACAAACCTCCTTCCCTTCCCCACCGCCGCAGTGTGAGGAGAGCTGCCTTTATGGGCGCTGACAGCCGAGCTGGGAGTTACCATATTGCAGAGTGACCTCCGGGAAAACTTGGTGTGAACCCAGCCGCTTTCAGCCCCATCCCCACCGAGCCGCTGGGAGCATCGTTTGGGTAGCTGTTCTCTTTTTAGCCTTTCCGTATTTCCCGGTACTTCCCAGGCCCTTTTAGACACCCCCTTCCCGACCTCTCTCATGTCATCTTGTGACCCTTCGTGGCTGGACACGACGGCACTGAGTGGCAGTAATGAGGGACGACAGTGCAGATTAAGTTCTCGCAGCAAAACCTGGGGCTGCTGTCCATTATCCAGCAGCTGGGACGGGGAGATGCTGCCGGGAAGGCAGGGCTGGAGCTGCCTTCCCTCCGCACATTGCTGGAGAAGGCAGGCTGGGATCCTGCACGGGCCAACATCTCCTACCTTCTGGCTGTGGGCACTTTGCTGGCGATGGAGAGACGGACTGAGGCAAAAACCAGCATTAAACTCCACCCCGAGGCCCTTCAGAGCCGCTCTCAGCAGCATGGAGATAAAATCCTTTGAGGGCTCCCAGACTGTCCCCATCTTCAAGCACCAGGTGTAAGGGGCCAACTTCTGAGGCAGTTTGCAATATTACACGGTCAGATGCACGCTGGTCACTTGAACGGTGAAACGTGGACAAGAGGTTTCAGGAGATCTCTGCATTCAAACAGTGAATTGTAATGATACACACGTATAAGAATAATGAACGATATAGCCTTTTTCAATTACAATGTGCAAAGTGGTGTGGATACAAGGTTGAGAAATGCTAGACTCATTTTTTGCCAATGAGGAAACTAAAAAACAATACGAGGAAATGATTCCCCTGAGTTTGTGCAGGGCTTTTACTGAAGTCAAGCCCTGGACATTGAGCTATTCCACCTCGCCTTCAAATGATGCACCCCTAAAGCACGGTTGTACCACACAACCGGCCCATGGACTGCAGAGACACAGCAGTGCCAGTGTATCTGTACTTGTGCACGCCAACAGGCTCAGGAACTGCACTTGAGAGCCATCCAATGTCAGTGCTGCCTCTGTTGTTACAAGAAATGGTTTTATTCAGCTGAGGTATGGAACGACAAACTTCTTTGTACAGGCACCTACCCAGCCCTTTCCACTTCAGCGAATGTCCTGGTGCTAGAGGTTTGTCACAAGCAGAGGAAGAAAGTTACGTGTAAACCCCTCACTGCTTAAACTACAAGACTCGGGTCTGAAGAAATGGACTCCACACAGGATTTCACCCTTGTTTCCTGAGGGCTCCGTAGTTTTGAAATTTTCATGATTTTGGCCTTTTCCTTCTAACATTTCACCAGTAAATGCATGTCTTGTAACAAAAGAAGCTTTTCATAGATACTTCCCTGACTCATCTCTATAGAATCAAAACATCTCAGGACAACCTTGCAAGTCAAAGAGAGAGCAATCAGCCTTTACACATAGAGAGCTAAGTCACAGGGAAATTAAATAACAATACCTGAGGTCATTCTTGCCATGGTAGAGCTGGGAAGTGGATACAGTTCTTTATCCAGAGTCTTACTGCAGTGTTCTGAGATCAGTGGTATTCCTTCTCCCTCTCTTGAAATGTCTGGAGGATCACACTCCTGAAACAGAACATCAGTCCTATTTTCAGCATTTCATTCTTCATGTTAGTCACAGTTTCTGTTCATATTCTCTTTTTCCTTTTAGAAGAATAATCATTAAACATACACAGAGGAACTGCCGTTTCCTATGGATTTTGCAATCTAAATGAGCAAGTTAATACACTGATACGTAAAGCAATGGGTTACTAGGAGCACATGACCTGGCCTCTGATTGGTGTGGGCTTTGCTTTATAGGTGACTTTAAATGTCATCCTTCTTTGCCAGTAGCAGATAATACAGTCACCTTTGTTGCAAACGAAGATACTTGAACAAAAACAAAATATCAACTCAGAAGGGAGAAGTGAGATCTCATTGATATCCAGAGCAAGGGAAAATGAATGGAGAGGTAAAAAAAAAAAAAAAAAAAAGTTGGTTTAGGAAAATAAGGGATGGCCGGTCTATTTCTCGGAACTTCAGCCAGAGTAGCACAGTTGAAGGTGTGGCTTCTAGTATTAATGAGATTGGTACACAGCAAATAAGGCCATGGAACAGAAGTTTCAGTCTGAGAGCCATCACCTTGACAGCAAATCTTTGTCCACTTTATTGTCCTTCAGGTATAGTTCCCGCAGGGAGCGGGGAATTACTACACTGGACCTTGTCAAGCCAGTTCTGCTTAGATTTGCTCTTTCACACCTATAGTTTATTACAGGGATATTTTCTCCCCAGTTTTTGCTTCAATTTTTATACCAATTCTGCTAACATTTGAGGCTAACAGACAATGAGTGTAAATGGATTCCTTCCAGGTTGCTCTGCTTCACCCTACTGCTGTTATCCTGTCACACTTTAATAAACTATCTAACAGAAATCTGATCTGAATCCCACTAAAACAATGAACAGTTCTGCATTGGCTGTGCAGTTCTGGATTGTGCCCTGAATTGTTTTTGAGCTCATTAATGTAGATTTGAACCATTTTTTCAATTGCATGTATGCCTTGAAACCTAGGGGAAAATGAACAGGAGTAAGGAGGAGTAAAAGATGCCTTTCCAGAAAATCAGTTGTGTATGTTTGCAAACTATTGTGGGCAGAAGATATATTGAAATATGAGGCAGGAAGCAACTATTAATCTCTGCAGCCACATCCCGGTTTAGTTCAATGTAACTTCCCTGCTTTGTCTTCATATCCTTTCAGCTCTTCTTTCTCTACAAAACAGGTCTCACTTTGCCAGCTTAGCAAAAACCTTTCCCTCGAATGCCCTCAACTGGCACTTGTTGCACCTGCCCTCTGCTTTTCATTCCCGCCGGCCGTTCTCCTGGCCAACAACAGCGGTACAGGGGAGAAATACCCACTTAACAGCCAGATAGACCAAAGCCCCAGGAGAACAGGGGAGCAGCACTAGTTGCGTGGCACTTTTTGCCTGTCCATGCAGCCCTGTTTGGGAAGGTTTAAAGGCAGGAAAGCCAGATTAGCGTGGTGACTTTCTGCCTTCACTCCTCAGGCACGCTGTGGGCTGCCTGTGTGAATTTAGGCAAGCTGCTTCTGTTTCCACATCTCCAGCTCCCTGTTCAGGAGTTCTGCTGTGGGAACACATTTGAGAACACAAACTCTGAGCAATTAGGTAGTTCGTGAGCTCATCTCCCGCCCAGTCTGATGTGGCTTGTGTATCCAAACAATCTAAGGACTAGGATCACCAAAGCACTGTGTTCAGCCTTCCTGTGTTATGGTGTTATAGGCAGCCTTAGTAGATGCAGCTGACTGTTCAGTACTGTCATTTCCTGACATGTCTTTGCTCCGCTCTCCCTGCCTGCCTTTGCTCCAGGCCCATCTTTCTCCTTGTCCTGGTCTCACCCTGGTTTCTTGGCTTGTTTTGATGCAGTCCATGGTTTCCCCAGTTTCACAGTCACAGGCACTGACCTGATCCTGGTCTCAGGATGCTGTTCACTCTCCCTGTGAAGCCTTTAATACAGCAGCTGAGGACTATCTACACTGCAGGAAGACAACACAGAAGCTGGAGCGAGATGGGTGAACAGATGTTACACAGCAATGGCTTCCAGCCCCAACTCCCCTGAAAAGGTTTGGATAGAGAGACGTGAAACTGATCCCATCTAGAAGAAGTCTGAGATGCCAGAGCTTTCATGCATGTAATCTGCCGACTCTACTTTAACAAATATCTCTAACAACTGGCTATTGCTAGTTGTTGCTGCTAGGAACTTGCTCATTTTCTCCTCGAAACAGAAGTTACAGCCAGACCTTGAGTGTCTGCACTCCTTTACAGCACAGTGACTGTTCAGCTTAATGCCAATTTAATTAGCGAGTAGCATAGGGGGAAAAGAAGCAAGATTTCATTGCTGCTGCATTCCTGAGATCTCAAGTTGATGTCATAGCCGTTCAGATGCAACTGCAGTTAGATACAATTCAGAGCAGCCTCAAGGGCCTCTTTCTCTACAGTACGAGCAAGAGCATGAATGTGACCCACAGGTATACCTTTCCCATAGCTTGAAACAAATACTCTCCCGAGAGCTAAAATCCTCCTTACTCCATGTATCCATCATCGTACTCATGTTCAGAGTACATCTGAGAACATGATCAACCAATCCTGAATAGTGTGTGGTATAACAGTCTCAGCTTTTTTCATTTCAACTTCTATTGTTAGGGTACAAATAAAAAGAAGGAAAAAAAAAAAAGGGCTGACAGAATTGACAGGGAATCCAGCTAAATAAAAATGATGCCATTGGTGTTCATGGAGATTAACTGCTTGGGTGGTAAAGGAACATCACTACCTTGTCCAGAAGATTCTCTATGGTGTTGTCCATAAGAGAGCAAGTAACAGCATCTTTTGGTACTTACTGTATCCCTTAAGAGTAAAGCCCAAGCAATCTAGCTTTATGTGACTGTGTTACAAGACATTGAGGAGAAAAACTTCAGCCCTCTGCACCCAGGTATCTTCTGTTCCACAAACCAGGCAGAGCTATTACTAATAGCAATCAACAGCACTTAATGTTGGGAAAACTGTAGTACTTAAGCCCAGGAATCTATGAAGTCACTGCCTTCCCATCTTCAGCACTTTACAAGAGCCCCCTTGTACGGCTTCCCTTCCTGAACAGCATGTATTCAAGCAGGAGAGCTTGTTTCTGGCTGGAATATTCCACTGAAATCCCCCTACTGTGATATGCATGTGAGTGATTATTCTGTGTCATATTTAATATCCACCTGTCTGTATGGTCCTTCCTATCTCACATATTGTATTTCTCACCTCTGAACTGGAAAGGGCCAAAGAAGCCTTATGCTTCCATCCAGTGGTACTGCACTTGGCTGTCTCGCACTAAACACTTCACACTTAGAATAAACTAAGAAGAAGAACAGTTCAGCTGCATGTGCAGAAGCCGCTATTAGAAATGTGTGTTTATGGAAGCCACCGGCACCCCTTGCCAGAATGTGCGTCTGTGCATCACTGCCCTCTCCTGAGCAGACCTGCCCCTGCACAAACTCGGAGCCTCGGCTGCCAAAACTCAGCAGAGCAGTTTATTTTGCTTTGCCTCAGGCACTGAAGGAATATGATCGTCCACTTACTGTTTCCCCGACACTCTTGGTAACCTTCACTGAGCATCACAGTGACAGCTGAGCTGCTTCTAAAGGAATAAGGATCTGTTGGAGTATAATTAAACAGAATACAGGTAGTGCTCACAAGGATTAGAAGTCCACATGTCAACACCTCAAAATGATTAAATGGCTGCCATGTAAATTAAATCCGCTCTGATTATGCGAAGTTATTGTAACCTGGGCATTTAAGCTAGCCTATTTCAAGTATGGCTGCTTTTCTTCCAAAGACCCCGGGTTCTGGTGGCTAATCTGCTCTCAGCTGCCTCATTACAGTGACAGATCCCTAATGCAAAAAACCAGGGAGGTGGGAAAAGTCAGCCAAGGTGTTCCAGGACGTTACCTTGTGCTTTCAAGTCTCTTCCTGGGTGCCTTGGAAAATTCCCCTTGGAATACTTCTTTGTGCATATATATACGTATATATGGGACTTCTGAAGAATGCTTTCATGGTGCTTTCCTGCCTATGTGTAAGACTGATGCCTGATCGAAGCTGCTGCGGCAGGTACAGTCTGAAAGCTGCACTACAGAGAATGCTCCCTGTGTTCCAGTCCCCCCATATATTAACCAGGATATGAGCGGGCTTATTTCCTCAGAGCAAGCTATGAAGATAAATCCAGCCATGACAGAGAGGTGTTCAGATATATAAAGAAGAAATTGCAGCTACAGCATTTCATTATCTGAGTGTCTCTGAAAGCCATGTGTAATTTCCTAAGCAGATAAATTCAGCCCTTCTAGTTTTGCCAGTGATGGAAAAAGGTGCATTATAGTCATCAATGCCACTTTACTTCCCATCTGTGTTTCCTCAAGAATTGTCCAAGATATCATGTTTCACTCTGACTGCTCAAGCCATGAGCTCCCTCTAGTATCAAAAAGGATTAATGCAGTTGGTGTCTGACATCCTAAAGGAACAGAGAGAAAATGTAAGGAAATAACAGTAAGATGAGGGAAGTCTGCCCCTTTCCTTCGTTTTTGACAGTTCCTTGTGTGCACACAGCTAAGCGCTGGCACCTTAAGAATTATGATGCAAACATATCCGCAAGGCAGGATCTTATTTTACATCCTTACACAGGTACAAATTACAGAAGTTCACCCTGGTCATCGGCTTTCACAGGAGAACAGTGTAAGCTGGCAAGATGATGATTCTGGCCTTAAAGATTTCTATGAGCGGGGACCACTGTGCTCATGGCAAAAAGGAGCATTGTCACCAGGAGATAAAAAGAGGAGAACAGAAAAGAACGAGCTTAGATAATAGGGAGGTGAAATAATCTGTTCGCAGAACAAAGGATGCTCAGATACCAGCTGACAATGATTTTTCTGATGTTGGCTGGAGAAAGCAGCAGGGTCACTAGTGTTTCATAAACCATTCAGACCCTTTACCGGGGTCTCACTTCACCTCCACTGAAGTAAGACTCTAATTGACCACAACTGCTACTGATTTTATTAATTTTTCTTAAATGTAAATATTTAATTAGAAGAAAACCTCTAATTCTACAATAATGCAGATCAGATTGAAAACAGCTTAGATTCTGTATTCTCTACTCAAAGGTTAAAAAAAAAAAGTCAAATTGCTGAGTATGTGACTAATTTATAATGTAGATTACAAAGGCTGTTCAAGCAGCAGTACAAAGTAACAGCCATGCTAAACATGGAAAGTTCTTTCAACACACAAGCAAGTTAGCTAATACTTCAGGAAATGTATTTTTAAGCAGCTGCTTTTGTAAAACAGCTGTACATACTATAAACAGTTTCTAAGGCTCTTGTCTCATCGAGCTGCCACATGAACACAAGCTATTTGCTTTTCATAGGATGGCTGAAATATGCTTCACGCCAACAGTTGTTTATAGCAAGTTATTATCAGCAAATGACTGAGTCTGATAAAATAATTACGTGTATGTGTTGTGTGCATTGTGTGAGGCTATCCATAAACACACAAATTTCGGGGCTTTTGCAGCCTCCGAAGTAAAGCTAATTCCTAAATTTGCTCTCTCTCCAATGCATACAGAGCAACCAGCTGCACCAAGAGCCGCCAACGTGTAGAAGAACTGATGTAGTCTGAGCAGAAGAGTACTTGCCCAGCACCCACCTCCTTTCATAACCTGTTGGTCTAAGTGGCCAAGAATAAGAGAATGGACAGTCTGGGATAGAACATATTCCCTCCAAACAGCCTGAGGGAGGATGGGAAACCACCTTCTCACTCCAAATGCTACGGAAACAGCTGGATGACTTAGAGGAATTCAACCCACTGCCATCACCGAGCTCCCACCTCTTTCTCTTGCAGCACTGCTCATTAATTCCCCCAGAAGTCTTTTCATCTAATACAGAGACAACCAGAAGAAAAACACGGCTCACGTCCATCTTCTGTTTCCTTCCTTGTTCTCTCATCTGCTGGATATAGGGACAACGGTTGTGTCCCCTGCCAACACTCAGCTCTGTAGCTGTTGTTTCAGCAACAGCAGCACCTTCAGCCTCTTTTACTTGACCCTGTAGATGTCAGAAAATTTTCAGCATGTAGAGACCTTCTAAGGAAAGAGTAGGGTCTTAAAGACCCAACTTTGTTATTATTAAGTCAGTTATCTACTGCCACTCAAAATGAACAAAAATCTAATAAAAGCCATGAAAAATGGTTCTGGATGCCTCACTCTGTGCTAATTCCCTCATCCTGACACTGCTTGTCCCTATATAAGTGATAATGTCATAAATGCAGATTAGAACTTCAAGATGTGAATTAACAATGAGAACCCATCATCCAAAAACAATAAAATTGCCTGCTTTCCTCATACAATATATTAAGACACTAAGTAAAGAGAATTAAAAATACTTATGCACTGAAAACCAAAAAGAATACTACTTTTAGTCCTAGTAGTTTATGTCCATATTAACACTCCTTTCTGGCATAAATGAATTGGATCACTGGCCCATTTAGTTAAAAAACTGTCACTGAAAGTTGCTAGTACTGGATTATTTTAGGATGAAGTGCAAGGGATGTTACCCTCCCCAGATTCCCAAGGAACAGCCTGTTATTCCTTATCCCCATCAGTTTATTATTAGCTTGGACCCTCTTTATCTTCAATGTAAAACCAGTAACAGAACTGTGAGTATTCTCAATTATCATTCTAAATAATGTTTGACCCTCAGTACTACTTTGTGGACATGTCCTTTGCAGATTAACAACATATTTGGAAAAAATGGCTTATCTTTTCACTACTTGAAATAATCGATTTTTTTATTGGAAGTCCCTTTTAATAAGGAACAGCAGAACTGTGAATTTGTTTTCTTTGCAGTATACACATTGTTGTGTGTGCCTTTCATCATCTTGAGAATGAATGCAGCAAGAAAAACATCTTCACATTTCCTATTAGCATGCTTTAAAGCAATTCAGGATGTTGTCTTTAGGAGTGAACCTTTCCAGAAGGATGTATCAGCTAATGCTAGTTTTGTGTTCTCAGGCATTATTACTTCTAGGCACAAACCTAAAACTACCAGATTCTGTCATCACAGGGGTAAACAAAACACTAGAACATCACCAGTTTGGCTTAGATTTGAGGCAATAACCCAGCCCACATCTAGATATGCTAAGCATCTATTGAGAACTTAATAAACAGAATATTTTTCTGTTAAAGAACAAGTATTGTAGAATGAAAATGATTAAATTTACCTGTCACAGCAGAAGCTAAATTCACAACAGATGAAAACGGATCAGTTCCGTGCTTTTGCTGCTTTAAGCACCTACATTACAAATGCCCACCATTTGTGAATAATTAGGTCTCCAATTTCTCGCAGGATCTCACGTCAATTTATACATTATTCCAGACAGTTAAAGTTCATCACATCATTTTTCTTTCAAGGTAAGAGACTTCTGCATCTCTCTGGGTACATTTCAATAGACCTCTCTCAGGATAAGCTGCTTCTCCTCTGACAGCAGAATGTCAGAAGTGTGTTAATTGCTCAAGCACAAAACTCGGTCAAATAAAATGGAAAACCCTAAAGCCTACATCAAGATATCTTGCACCATACAGCACATTCCCTGCTACTTATACTTTGCAATAAACAAGTTTTGCATTAATGGGAGGATAGAGATGTAGAACAATCAGAATCTACAGTTGCTCTGCCCATCTTGCTAATGCACTGTATACACATTATTTTCTATAACAACAACACAGATTTACTGAACAGAATCATTTACACTGGAGGGGCCTCCCCAGGTCAAGTGGCTCAGTCTCAGCTCGGGTCACTCATGCAGATGTCTCCACAGGTAGCTCACACACACACATAGTCCAGGAAAATCTCCACTGATCAACTCTTTCAAGCTTGCTTCCTTTTCACAGGATCACTTCTATGGGATCCTTATGCTTTTAGAACATCACTAAGGTACCAGACAGACCTTCCTCCGGCATAAAACTGTTGCAAGTAGGTCTCGAAACGTCTCAAAAGATCTAACACAATGGAAGAGCACATCTCTATGGTTTGATTACTTACCTTTAAGTTCAATGCTACAAAAATAACACTCGAGACTAATTAAGACCTTGTCAGAAATGTCTACTCCCTATTTCATGTTTCACCAAATCCGCTAATCAGATTAATGTGGCAACGTTGAGAACACAGTGCTATGGTTCTGATTAACATGTTTCAATAGTATCAACCTCCCAAATACTCGGAAAGCGTAAGTTTTACATAGATTACAGCATTTATTACAACTGTAATCACTCAATATACTTCAAATATCATAGCAATTACATCACACAACTTATCTCCTGAACTAAGAGATAAGAGTTTTATTCAGTTTTACTCCTAGTTGTATTAAATGGACATACAAACATGAAAGCACCTTGAAATCTTACAAAGGCTCTTATATTTCATCTGAAAGGTGTATTCCACAGAAGAAAACACAGATGAAAGCGTTTGAGGATGTAAACACATTTCCTTACCATAACGAAAAGTAAATTACCACTGGAAAAAATAGCACATGTGTCCAAGTTCATAGCAGCAGTCCTGGAGGGATGACAGGCATAAGAAAGTAGCAATAGTCAAGCAAATATTATTTCCTCTTTGCCTCTCCCTTCTAATGCAAAAAAGGGGGAACTACAAATTTGAACACAGATTTATTTTCCCAACTTCTGCTTTTAAAAATGGAGTTTCAATTTTTGGCTGCATCAGTGCTTTTAAACTGCTTTCTCAAGCAACCCATTGAACCCGGAGTGTGGTAATATGACACTATAAATTAACCTTAACTCGGTACGTGGCTCAACCGGAGACTCCTCTCCTTGATTGAGGTGAACCAGGACAAAATTGTGTGGGTGCTGCTGAGGGCGTTTTGGAGGTTTGTGATAGAGCGTGCTCAAGTCTGAAATGCCAGCTTGGTTCACGCTCCAGTGTTTAAGGAAATGTTCTATAGGTTTTTTTAAAAGGAGTTACTTTCAGTGCACATTTTCTTCATGATACAGAATTTGTTAGGTCTTTCTTCAATATTTTCCACTGCTTCTCTTCTAGAAATTTCCAAGACAGCTCATTAGCACTGAGAAGACAGCTAAAATATCTGCCTGGGAATTTCACTTCTCATGTAGCCAAAGGTTAACCATTCATTCTAAAACAGTAAGAAGGAATCGAAGCAAGTGGCCAAGTAGCCAATAACACTAGTTCACTTCTTCCTCTGCGGGCAAAGACAATAAACGCTTCCTGACCTGCGCAAAAGAAGTTCTGCTTCAGGTGCCAGTCCTCGGTGAATGGCACCATTCAACAACGACTACACCAAAAATCTGCTCCCCTCCAATTCCTCAAAATGTCAATACTCACTCACCATCTTAAGCCAGTGTTGGCTTCTCAGCAGCCTCAAATAATTCCATCTCTGGAAAGTTAGTTTTTATCTAGACACACAACTGTACTAACCTTTCTGTAAGTCACCTAATGGCAAACAAATCTTTGCTGACTAAATTAGTAAACAAGGCTACCAATATTCACATCCCACAGACAGCCATGATCACTGGAAAGTATGGACAAAACTCCCCTGAAGAAACTAAGTTATGGCAACTGGAAATCTGAAAAAAAAATCCCAAATGTTAATATTAACAGCCTACAATATTATTAGCACTACCTGACCCTGGATCCTAGAAAACCCCCCAAATTAATTAACATATTATCTTTCGTCACCAAACAATGTTATAGAGAAAAAAAACCCACAAACCAGTTTTGTACTCTTCAAATATCTCAAGATAGTTACCCATGGAAAAAATTAAAATATGCCAGCTGTTGCCTCTGGTTTTGAGTTTAAACAAAACATTTATTGTGGACTCTCTTCTTTGTATCACCCCACTGGTATTTCAGCAGCAAGATACGAAATAATGAAGTATTTTAGGCATCTCATAACAAAACAGGGAGCATCACTGCCTCACAGAACACTGTATTTGCACATAATGCCAGTAAATCTTCTCTGAAAAACTTGATCTTTAGAACATTATGCCCAAAAGGTAACAGTTTTGTGAGTGTAGGAGAGGTGGCTCCAGTGCCTCTTCTCTTCAGAACTTCTGGCCACTCAAATTTAAATATGGTTCTGGTTTCCCAACCTGAAGTCAATTCTGCAGCATTCAGGAACCTATAGCTCATTTCAAAATAGTCACTTCATTGCAGTAATTGCTCTCAAAGAAACGGGAATTCATCAATTCCAAAAGCAAAACACAGATAAAATAGTGAATGTAGAACATGTGAAGTTTCTCTCAAATATCTTCTGATAATTACCAATAATATTCAGAAACTTCAACTATTTGTTAGAAAATACATGAAATATATCTTGTCACGAAGAACTTGTTTTATGCTCTTTGTGTTAACTACTAACTTATTTTAACTTCTTCTGTATAAGAGACCAGATAAAACAGATCCTACACAGGCTAATGCAAAGGAGCTGAACACTGAGTAAAAGCATGACAAGGCCAACCGAAAGCAAAATCACCTCAAATTGGGATTCTACAAAGTGCTTTATTTCCAGCTCTTTTTGCAATAGCTCATAATTTCTATTTTGTTTACAAGATCAGAATAAATGATAGCATCCCACCAAAAGTATTAGCCTGTGGTTAGCGTCTGAAAGATCTTACCTTGCTAATGACAATTATGCTGGCTGACTTTATGGTCTCTCTTTTATTATCACCTGTCCAGAGTGAAACTTTTCCATTTTGCAGTTATTATTATAATCTCACTAGTGATCTCTCAGATCATTTTGCAAAGAAGTTCACAAGTCTGAAATAAAAGGAGTGGAGACACTTTTTTTCATAGATTGAACTGGCTGAATAAAAACGCGTTTCACTATAAAAACATAGATCTTTTTACAGTTGCAAACTGATAAACCCTAGGCCATGGCTCCTGAAGATGCTAAATTTGGTTCCAGGGTAGTCTGTCTGCCTTTTTTCCCCCCCCTTTAAAAATGCTAAATTAACTTTTCCTGACCTGAGTTCAGAAATTTCTGGAGTACTTTGGAGAAAACGAGTTTTTTAGTAGCTAGGGAGCACGGATAATCACGTATTCTTCCAAAGCAGCTGGTGGCTAAGCAAGCACGGCTGTCCCCGACAGGGGCAAAATGGGGAATGTTCTGTTCCCTTTCATAGAACTTCAAGAAAAAAGAGAAGCGTTAAATGCATTTCTTTCATGGCCTTGACATAGCCAGGAAAGCTTATGGAATAGATTATACAATAAGTAAACAGTAAGACAATAATCAAAAGTGAGTGATATCATTAGAAGAAACTACTCAATGAAGTTATAACGATGGTGCGATCCTTTCTGAAGCTCATCTAATTTACGATCAAAGAAGTCTTTGTTATCCACCACAGATTGCTTCGTGTCCTCTGCACAGACAACTAACAATTCACCGTGTTCCTTTTAACAAAGAATCTTCCTTTCATAGTGAGATGTGGAGAGAGGGACGAAATTAAAGATTAATTTTACTTACGGTACGAAGCTATTCATCAATTTTGTACTCCAAACAGCGCCCCTATTAGAAACCGTTAAGTGTGTCATGTCACCTAGTACCACGTCTAGATACCCTTGGTGGCCAGTGCCAGGTATTTTTGGTGGGTGATCTATGAACCCACATAGAAAACCTACCTTCTAAGGAAGTTCCCTTCTCATTCAGGAAAACAATCTCTGAAAAGCATAGGAATACAAATCTCATTCCTGAACTCTGCTTATTTCTTTTCCCAAGATCAACAGAGCTTTCAGCAAAGATGGCACTTCACCCCAAACTCTGCCCCTTCTGCAGCACAGCCAGATCTAACGCCATGAAGATGCCACTACCCTCCTTAACGTCTGTAAGAACAACACTACCAAAGTAGATAAAGTAGAATCTACTTTGCATCCTTTCCTCAGGACAACTTTTCCATGCTCAAACCTGTACAAATACAGCTGGTATTCTCCATCAGAAACGTAATGGATTAGACCTGTTCCTGAGTTGACTCTGCAGCTGAGATTTATCTAGTGAAAAGGTGAATAAGCAGAACTTGAAAGGCCTAACCAGAATACATCCAGAAGTGCAACCCGTGATTCAAACAAGGTGCACTCCTTTCTACACAGAGAATGACTTCTTAATAATTAAACTTTGATCCGTTTTGTATTCTACTTAAAAAATTAAAGGCAATAATGGCTTGCAGTAATCAAAGAGAAATCAATAAGTATTTTCCACTGTGACTTGAGTTTAGATAGAAATTTCAAGCACTTGATTTGATGTGAGAAAAACTAATTTATTGCTAAGTAAAACAGATTAAGAAGGTTAGAAACAAATACAAATTGAAACAGCACCTTCCCCCCACATCTCCCCTCTTTCCCCAGGCTCAACTTCACACCTTCATCCTCAACTCCTCTACTGCCCCACAGCCTGAAGCAGCGCAGGGGAAAGGGGCATGGGGTGTGCAGTCACTCTGGAACAGCTCCTTTTATCGTTCCATCCTCCTCAGGCTTTTCCCCTGCTCCACCATGGCTGCAGTCCTTCAGGACAAACTTGCTCCTGCGTGGGCTTCTCTCCGTGGGTTGCGGTTCCTTCAGGAAATCTCCAGCTGCTCCAGCATGGAGTCCTGTGTGGGCTGCAGGGAAGCACCTGCTCCAGCACCTGAAGCACGTCCTCCCTCTTCTTCTCCGACCACGGTGTTCAGAGGACTGTTTCTCTCACAGCAGAACCTGTGGCAGGTGCTTCCTGCAAGAACTTCTGGAGGGAAAGAGGCAGTGGAGCTCACCCCAGGAGCTCCCCCTCCTCAAGCAAAACATCAGGGTATCTTACATTTCAGTCATGCAAGGAATCAACCTCCAGCACAATAAAGCAGAGAGGAAACTCATCGCCAAGCACGGGAAACTGAAGATGATAAAGCACATTTTTAAAAATATTATTTTTTGTTTCTGTGCTGCTCTGGATGGGAGAAAAAGGCACTGGGAGAAAGGCAGAAAAGTAGTCGATGAGCATGATAAACAATTCCTCCACTCCCAAAAGGTGCTGAGTACAAGTGCAGTGGTAGGAGATAAGGAGAGGTAATTTTATGGCTTGTCTTACGTTCAAAGTTAGATATGCAGCAGAACCTGACATAAAAAACCCATACACCCACCAAATTATTGTGAAGATACCGATTTAAAACTGATAAAGCCCCCTTTCCACAGATCATCTGTTCTCAGTTGAAGCAAGAAGGTTAAGAAGGTTCTCATTTTCTCCATCTCCTTCCACATATCAAAGACTTCAGATGTGATAACAGTTTTGTCAACAGCCCAGAACATGGAGTTGTTACACCAGTCTGCATTCAGAAGACGAGTGCACTGAAGATAAAAGCAAATGCACATTATTACCAATCTAGCTTTTACTAGATGTGAGCTCAGAGCATAAATAGCACCAAACTCAACCATAAAAAAAGTTGTATACTAAAAAAACGTTTACCATTTAAAGCAAACCATTTCATCCAGAAGAAACTGCAATCTTGAGCTGCAGCTTTGAGAACCTCCTCTCTCCTGCCAGCAGCTTTTTACAAACTTCACTTCCTCCTGTGATCTCTGCTCTGGTCTCTTGCTCATTATCTGGAGTACTTGCAGATCCTGAGGAAACATCCAACACATAGTGCTAAAGTGGCTAAAAGTAGAAGCCAAGGAGGAAACACCTGCATGCTTCAGAAAGCTGAAGAGTGGCACCTGTAAGAAACATAATTTCCTATTATTTCTCCCGTTTAGCTTTAAGAGAATGTGAAAAAGAGTTAATCTATGTCTAAAAGAACAGTGGTCAAAGCACAACTGAATTTTAGCAGGGTCCTTTAGGAATTACAACAATGCACACTTAGACCTAGGATAGAAGATATTTTTTAGGCCAAACTTGTGGCTAATTCACAAAACTATTGTTAAACTGTAATGTAGGGGGCAGAAATTGAGATTTGTTTTCCTCTCACTCTGCTGCCCGGTGTTTCTCTCAAGATGTTTAAGATAAAACAGTGAAGAGCACCAAAGCCTACTTTTACCATTATGTTCTTCAGTTGCTTATTCCTTCTACGAGCTCCTGTTCCTAACACAGCTAAATTGCAGCATGTTTGGGGGTGACGGTTCTAGTTGTTCCCAACTCATTTGGACTACGTACACTATCCATCAAGTTTTCATAGACGGAGACCTCTATCTTCCCCTAGGCTGGAAAGCAGAATTCCACGAGCCATCCTTGAGGAGATAAATATGAGCAGCTGTGTATCAGGTAGAAACACAAATACAGCTCTTTTTGGCAGCTGGAAGAAAAGGAACGTTCTTCTTCTGCTCAACAATTACTGCAAAGCACATGGGCAGAGCCTCAGAATTTGTCCCTAGCTGAGTTACAGTTCAGAATTGAGACCAAATTCACAGCTGAAGGCTCTGCCACTTCTTGAGACTTGACCATTTATGACACCATTGGTTTCACTAAACCAATGTAAATTCCAAACACAAAATTTCTCACATCCACACTTGATATGACACAGATGTTTATAAACAAACCATGGTTTACAGATAGTGTTACAGACACACTATCGAGTGACCAGGTTGGATTATGCAGAAGAAAAGGAAGCGCCCTCATGTGACGGGTCGGCAAGGATTCTGGTGTCATCCCTGCTTTCCACCTCACCCCTCCCCTGCGTGGATTTGGTTCTAGAATTGCTGTTCTTTTGTTTGTTTTGTGTGTGTGTGCGTAAGGACCCGAACACAGTGATTTGCAGCGCAGACGGAAGACCACCTACAGGGGAAGAAAAGTGCCAAACCTTTCAGGGTCTGAACATGGTGGTTTTGAGGACAGTTCGAAATGCTTCCTGTTCTGGATAAAAAGAAAAAAAAAAAAAGGAAAAGGCTTTGGTTGTTCTAGGTTATCACAGGGTTAGAAGTATACCCTAATACTTCCTCATAAGGAATTTCTGCAGAAATATATTATCTACTTTAAGTTAAAGCTTACTCTGTAAAAATACATGTCTGAAAGGACCGCAGACAAAAGCTCCTTACTGTTTCTTTATAAAAGAAGCTTTCATTAACTTTAAGAAAACGCACACAGACAACATGAAGATCAGGATGCACCACTGGCCTACAGTCTCAGTATGACATACGAAGATGGCAATGCATGAATAAGAATTCATTAACATTTTGGTACATACTCATGAAAACATTGAGATCTGCCCAAACACTAGGCATTTCATCAAGCAGATCAGAGAGATACCGTAATTCTAACACTTCTGAAAAAGAAGATTTACTTTTCTTCTCTATTGAAAAATCCTCTTCCTCCCACCAAAGAATGTGGGATTTATAGAAGTCATGTCATGAACTTTTAATGTCCTCCACTCCATTCCTGCAGGTCCTCCCATAAGATTTGATACACCTCCTTCATGATGCCTGCGTCCCTTGCGGGCTTGTACAACTTCTTGAGTGGGCAAGCAGAAAGAACAGCTATGTCAGAACGCAAAGACAAATCACCACTGTTTCCCAAGGGGCGCATTCGGGACCAGCACAAAGAACATCAGTCTGGAACGAGGACACAAGGACCGAACTTCACCCTCTCCCACTGATCTGCCAACACACGCATCTCAGGTTCTGGGTCTCCTACTGCCATTTGATTGCCATACCTAATCACATTTTAAATAGCTTCTAGGGACAAAACTGCTCTACAAAGAGCAGAAGCAAGTCTCTGACCTTTCCTGGAGCCACTGGACTATCAACATTTAATCAAAGGACAGAACTAAAATTTTAACAGTATTTTAGTGGTGGTTTTTGCTGTATTGACACTGTTCCGCTGCAGAAATGCAAGTACATCAGAAAAATGATCAAATGGCAGAATCAGTATTATGTAGGTTTTTGCTCTCTAGTTCCTTCATACTGAGGAACCAGAACTCAACTCGTATGAAATCACTAAACTACAAACAGGTTTTCATCCTCCTATGAGCCTTATCCATCTTTATTAGAAAAAAAGATCAGGAAGAGCAAGAAATTCAATTTGCTTAGAACAGCATGCTCTTGTTTAAACAGGCAAACTCTCATTAAGAGAAGCCCAGTACATGCCAAATGACCAACTGAGCTGCACTGCAGAGAGCTAAGGATGGCTGTAGCAAAAACATGAATTCCAATTATCCACATTAAAAGATCTGATTACATGTGCCTTAAAATATCTGCATCATGTGACCACAGCTAAGTGCAATTAAAATGATATTAAAGTGTTGAGGATTTTCTAGACAATGGGGGACATTTAGACTACTCGCAATTGAGCAACCCAGCACTCGAGTTGCTCCACAGCATAAGATAATTTTAGGACAAGAAACAAGAAAAGATATAAACAACTCTCGGGTGCACAAGACAGATGGCCAGACGGCTCAACCGCAAGGCTACAAGAAAAACACTTGCTTCGCTCTTTTTAGCCGTAGTATGAAAGCACGTGATTGCTGGCCGCGAACCAATCAAGAATGTACATTCTAGGCAAAAAATGATAGAAAAGACATTGTAAGATCTCAATAAACATCTCACATTGATCATACTGATCATGGCGTGACGTCTGTTAAATCCCTCTCATCATTTGGTGCCCAAACAGGGACCCAGCCGGTGTCCTTTCCAAAGGAAGAATCACTGGGCTGAAGAGGAAGCCGACCGATATCCTCACTGCCCCGGTGAGAGGTCCCCCGTGAACGGAGCTCCGATCACCGCCAGGAAGGGCAAAGAAGAACCTCACTCCGATCAGGTGAGCGGTTGGGGAGGAGATGGGGCTGAACGATGAGCAAGAAGCCGTTCTAAAACTCCTCCAGCATATCCTCTCTAAGAGAGGGATGAAAATAGAGCTCTCCATTCTGAGAGACTTTATATTATGGGCACGGGAAAGAGGGCTAATTCTGGGGGTTGGAGTAGCTTTTGAGCTGCCAATGTGGGAGGCGATTGGAAAGGCGTTGTGGGACATGATCAGTTGTGGTCGAAAAGAGGCGAAAGAGGCCGGGAAGTTCGCTACTCTGTGGAGGCTGCTGCGTAATACCTTGCAGTCTATGAAGGAAGAAAGAAGGGCAGCTGCCGCGGCTTGTGCATCTCTCGGCCCCGAGCCCCCCACTGCGTACCCCCTAACGACTACTTCCACCTTCTCTATGTCTCTTAACACCCCCCACTCCTGGTCCTGTCACCCTGCCGCGAGCTGAAAAACAAGAAGTGCTGATACAAGGTGGTTCCGGCTGCACGCAGCCACCGGCCACCCACCAGCCCTCCCCTGAACCTGAGCTTGGAGCGGCAGGGGGGCTGACTGAAGCAAATACAAGCGATAAAGAGGGTTCGCCTGAAGTGAGGGATGGGGGAACGCAAGGGACTACGGAAGAATTGTTGAAAGATCTCGTATATACGTTGCAAGACTTGACTCTGGGTGCCTTGACGGGGGAAAAAGCAGCACCTAAACCTTTTTCCTTTGAGCGGCCTCAGTTGCCGATGGCTCCTTTGCTGTCACTCGCGCAACCCCCGACTGCTCCATCTGCCCCAGTAGGGGAACAAAACGAGGAACTGAGGAGCGCTGCAGAACAGAGCGAGCCTTTTACAGGAAGCCCTTTTTCAAACAGATGGAAAGGAGTTATTAAGGAGGCATTGACAGAGGGTACGATATTACCACAAGCGTTTCCCGTGGTGGTCGAAAATAACCGGGTGAAATGGGAACCATTCGACTGAAAACTCCTGGAAAAACTAAAGCTGTCTGTAAACCAGTATGGTGTGAGATTGCAAATGACCCTCCAGTTGCTCTCGTATATCTTCTCCTCTGAACTTTTGGCTCCGGCCGATGTTCAACAAATCGCTCGACTTATCCTTACCCCTTCAGAGCAGTTGTTGTTTACTAAACAATGGGAAGCCTTGTGCATCCGTGCCCAGAACACCCCAAGAACACAGGATGATCCCTTGTATGGCGTGACCGCACAACAATTAATGGGAACCGATTCGTGGGCTAGTTTGGAGATTCAAGTAAGATCACTCCCACAGGTTCATCGGCTCAGTCAAGCTTTAGCCTACGAGGCATTTATGACTATGCCCAACAAGGTCCATAGTATTGCTTTTGCTCCAGTAAAGCAGGGCCCAAATAAGCCGTTGTCAAAATTTGTGGACCGACTACATAACGCTATACATGACCACCCGGACCTAGACCCCCCGATAAAGGAAAAGATTTTTAAAATGGTCGCGTTTAATAATGCCAATGAAAAGACAAGGCAGCAACTAGACACATTACCCAAGAATGCTGAATGGAATGGACGGCTGAAATCCAAAGAGCGGCTTACGTTGCTGCTGCAGTACAAGGAGCCATACGCCCTCTACTGGAGAGGACAGTGAAGAGCAAGCAGACAAAACGCTCCAACTGCAGAAGGTTAGGCCATTTTGGAAGTCAGTGCAAGAGTAATAAAAAGTGGTGTTCGACCTGCAAGAGAGACATGCACAACACTTCCGAGTGCCGCAAGAAGGGAAACGGCCAACCCGGCGTGAGAGCCCCGCGCGTGCCGACACAAGTTCAGGGAGCCTGGACAGCCAACCAGGGTGTCTCCAACCAAGGTGTCTCGACAAACTCCCGTCTGCTACAACAGGAAGCGCTGGAGTGAACGTAGAAACTGCAGTAGAAATAATCATTACTGATACCAGAGTACATTTAGTACATTAGTAGACAGTAATCTACGAGGACCCTTAGAACATGGACTATGCGCTCTGCTCTTAAGAAGATCATCCACCTCCAAACAAGAGATATTTGTGGTCCCAGGGGTCATAAACTCCGATGATAGTGGGGTGATTAAAATAATGGTATATGTATTTAATCCACCTGTTACTATCCCCAAAAGATCCAAGATTGCTCAATCAGTCCCCTTCACCTCAGGTGTGCCCAACCTGAGAGCAAAGGACAGGGGCAACGGAGCCTTTGGCTCCATTAGCAGACCCCAAGTCTATTTTGCAATAGACATTACCCAAAGCAAACCAGAAAAGAAAATTCGCTTGACGGGACCAGATGGGGTCACCTTCCAAGAAAAGCTTACCGTTGATACTGGAGCTGATGTCACCATTATATCCGCACGCATACGGCCAGCAGGATGGCCTTTACTTGTCCCTCCATTTGGTATCGCTGGCATAGGGGGCAGAGATGGACTGTCACAAAATTGTAAATACTACTGGAGGAAAGATGCTCCCTCCAGGTTTATTCTTAATCTGCAGAGACTGGGCCTGGCCAGGCATCCCACACAAGCCCGTAGGAGGTCCATGTTATGTTGGAAAGCTTACTATGTTTACACCTACAATGCAGCAGATATTGAGTGCCATTAGAAACTTCACCACACGACAATCCAGGCGTAGTCTCTTAGATAAAACGTGCAATGATGAGGTGCAGCTTCCCTCACTAGCTAGAGTTATAGCCACCTCGTTTCTGCTCCCTGGAGGCACGGCCGCTATAAACGCCAAAAATCTACAGCGATTAGCTTGCTGGGGAGAGAAACAATTCAACTTAACATCAGAAATGCTAGATGAGTTAGTAACCGATGTTGAGAGTATAAGACATGCCACCCTTCAAAATCAAGCCGCTGTTGATTTCCTCCTGCTTGCTCAAGGATATGGGTGTGAAGACTTTGAGGGAATGTGCTGTGTGAACTTGTCTGATCACTCTGTTTCCATTCACAGGAAGTTACAAGAACTACAGGATAACATGGGAAAGATCACCTTGGGCCATGGCCTGTTCGATGACCTTTTGCAATATTGGGGTATTAGGGGGTGGCTAAAGGATTTGATCAAGGGGCTCGGTATTGTATTGCTTGTGCTACTAATAATATTGATAGTAGTTCCCTGTATAATGCAACTAACACAAAGAAGTCTGGCAAAAATGTTTAAGATGGCTTGGGTTGCTCAAAAACAAAAAGCGGGAATTGTTGATGATTTTCTCGACAATGTGGGACATTTAGACTATTCACAATTGAGCAACCCAGCACTTGAGTTGCTCCACAGCATGATAAGATAATTTTAGGACAAGAAACAAGAAAGCAAGGAAAAATATAAACAACTCTCAGTTGCACAAGACAGATGGCCAGACGGCTCAACCGCAAGGCTACAAGAAAAACACTTGCTTTGCTCTTTTTCGCCATGGTATGAAAGTGTGTGATTGCTGACCGTGAACCAACCAAGAATGTACACGCTAGGCAAAAAATGATAGAAAAGACATTGTAAGATCTCAATAAACATCTCACATTGATCATACTGATCATGGCGTGACGTCTGTTAAATTCCTCACGTCATTAAAGAACTACATGCAACAACTATATTCATGTCTCCATTTTCCTTTTTTTGATACATACAATCCTGTATATATATATCACTTAAAACTATTAAGCATCCAAAGACAACTTTTTCCATAAAGAGGTTATCACATACATGCCCTTTTGCAAGGTTTCTTCTACCTAGCAGAGGTTTACAGACTACCAATCAGAACTACTCCAACAGCATCCAATGCTCCTACTCTTCTGTCTGGAGAAGACTCCTTAGGACACAGACACCGAGTATCTGCTCTCAGAAAGCTTTCCATGCTTTTAAATCACCTTCTGTACTAGAACAGGATGGGGTTCTAGATGACAACCACCCACTAATACTTTCTGTGACACAGCAGTACTGTTTATCATCATTCCTTTGAAGACTCTCCAGAAAACACATCAAGTCCCTTCAGAAAATAAAAATGTCATTTGCCACATGCATTAGAAATGGAATCACACACTAAGATGTAACAACTTACATTGGAAAAAAAACCAAACACACGTATGCTCCTGTTACGTGACGAGATTTTTGCCTTCCCCTCTTCCTCCCCCCGAGTCGTACCTTAGTTGTTATTTCTTGGATAGACCTGCTGCACAGCTTCTGGCCTACAAGAAAAAAAATAATATAATCAACACAGTCTGTTTTACACAACACTTGATTCATTCATGAATGAGGTGTACTGTTGCTGGGAGAAGATCATCACGACTGAAGGGATAGGCTCTGAACTTTATTCCTACAAAAGCTTTGTTCAGGAGGGAAGGGCGGATCAAGGAGAATTTTCTCCTCAGAGAGCCATGAAGTAACTTTTCACGGCAACATCATCAGCTATATCACACTTTCTATCCCTAATAGAACAGATTCTTCCTGCCTAATCTTCTGAGAATGTATCTGTCTGAATAGGCTTAGGGGAGCAAATTGTAAGTTTGCCAACAGACAATTCAACAGCCAGCTGCTCTCCACAGCCAGAAGCAGGAGCTGAAGTGCTAGAAGAGGAAAGAGGCCAGCTTCTCAATACAAAGCCCTAACAGCTGGCAGAAACTATGTTTTTCTCGTTTTCTCAAATTTTCCAGTTGCTGTGAACCTAACAAACGTCCTGTGAAATGTGGCTGCCTGATATTCATTTAGGTAAGGATGATAAGCCCCACAGCAAGCAAGGAAAAAACTTAATGCAATTCAAAGGAACTTAAGATCCTGGGGAGACAGGAAGAAAACTGGAGAGGAACAAATCTCACTGCTATTTACTTGTGCAGTGAACGCAGCAGCTGCTCCAACAGTGGAACTGAGAACTGGGGGGTCTGAGGACTTGGGAGGGAGCCCTAATAAGTGCAAAGGAAGAGAGACCAGGATAGATACTGAGCACACTTGAGGTAGACAGAGCTGCAGCCAGAGGGATGAGGGGAGCAGCAGGGTAACTCACTTGGGAAGAAAAGGTTTATTTTCCATGGTAACATGTAAAGGAAAGAATCTATGCTCCCAGGCTGAAGCTCCAAAAGGAGTTTCTTCTTCACATTAGAAGATACGAATGGGTGTCTCAGACTACGGGAAGTCATTCACCCGCCTTTGGTACTCACCAAAACCCAAGCAGCTCTGTTGGTTTCGAGAGCAGTACAGGCTTCCCTTTTCTTCCGTCCCTTTAAATTGCTACCATGAACTCCCCCTTCCAGGGCCCCGGAGCCCCCCCAGCACAGCCCCCCAGCCCTCCCCACAGGACCTTTGGTTGTCACACACCTTCAGGACCTTCTGCCACCTGGTCTCCCTGGAGCTGTCCTACTTGTTCTCCTTCGTCCCCCAAAACCACTGCCCTCAAGTGGCTCTCGTATTTCTCCCCATGATTCCCCATAACCACAACATAAGACCATTACTTTTAAAGAAAAAGTAGTTTACATTTGAATAGGAATATTATACATTAAGTTATTTTATAAATATGTATATATATACACACACATATACAGGCATTTGTCTCTAAATTTTGTACAAACAGCAACAATCTTCATACCACGTGGCCAAGTCTGGAATTTTGAACAGTGCGACTCATTAATGCTGCTGGTTTCCATCCAAGAGACCGCCAGCCTTGAACGAGAGCTATGGGTCTGTGCCCTTCTACGTCTTCTCTGCATTCTAGAAAAAACTTCTTTTTGCATGCACACGCATAAGCACAACCCTTCTTGTCAAGCCAGCCAATCACTGTTACGGGTAACCAACAATGAGGTTAAATCAGAGAAGAATTTGTTCATTCACAGTACTGCAGAAGCTCAGGAATTCTGTGTTTGCAAAATAAACGCTTGAACATAACGACCACAAGAAAACAGCGTAAACATCAGAAAAACATCTACAGTTCCAACATAAAGTAATAAACAACTACTTTGTACCAAGCTACAGAGTTTTCTTGGAAAAATCAGCCTCGAGTATTCTACGCAAACAAATTTAAGTGCATTGGAAGTGGTATTATTTACTTGTGATTTTTTTCATATACATAATAGTGTCTTTTCTGTAAAATTTAGGTGGACATTAGTGAACTAAGGTGTTAAGCTGAATACAGAGACTGGCTATGAGTGATGAGTTTGTGTTCCTCCATTAGCAATGTGCACAAAACAAATGTAAACATAGCCTTTAAAGAAAGGTTACGCTAAATTAAAAACCAAAGTAATAAGCTGGAATATGTATTCGGAAGAGAAAGAACTGAAATTCTGTGAAAATGAAGGCAACTGAAAACAAAAACTTGAGTATTGGCTGAAGAAGCATTTCAAACGAAATGTTTCAACGAGCAGAATTGCAGCTCTCATCCTCAGCTTTTAAAAACAACTACTTATTTACTGCTTCTTTAAATTTCTCCCAACTTTTTGTTCTATCGTTTTCAGGGTAGATTATAAAATTCACTTCACAGCCTGCAATTCAAGACGAACTAAAATAATATTTTCATGTGTGAGCACTGAACCAAAACCAAAAGTACCATCAGAAACACTGTTCAGCCCAGGATGAGACTGTAGCTCATGGTGGGAAGAACAGGGACTGTTGAACAGATCTGTTAATGAGGGAACTAAGAAAGAACTGATGGAAATGGAACTTCCCTTTCCTTAAGCTTTTACTTTCCCCACAAACGTATTATATTATCTGCTTTGAAGAGAACTAAATTGAAATAACCCTTTGCTGGTAATCTTTAGCTGTAATTTATTCTTTTGAGAATAAGCATTCTCAAAAATAAGGAACGAGTCTCAACAAATGAGTAACACTGAGACAGGTGATACACTTTAGAACATATATGTTAAAACTTTACGAAAAAAAAGAAGGTGATGGAGTCGCTCAATACAGTAGAGCAGAAGGAGGTTCCCTTTCTGGTATATAATTACTGAATCGGAAAAGAAATGGTGACTGACTGCTGCCTGTGTGTGCCTGAAGTGTGACTGCAACAGAGAACACCCATTTCGGACATTCTTTCACAATTAACAACAACAACGAAACCCGAAAGGGGGAACATAGTGGGATTTACCCACCCAGAAATGAGAAAGGCATCCCACAAAACAAGTCAGCACAGAAACCAAATGTGAGAGACCCGAAAGAACTGCAGATTCTCTATGCAGCTGCACAATCAAATACTGACTTATTAAATAGGAGCACGATCCTGTTGGAAAATTTTAATTTCAGCTAACCCATAAACATTAGCTTTAAATCAACTGCATTAACAGCATTAGTTAACCTCACAGAAGTTAATATATTTTAAGGTAAGACTAAGATATAGCACCTACCTAACAGATGCTGCATATCAGGTATCAGGAACACAAGTTCAATGTGAAACCTGTGCAAGTTTTAGCTTTAAACACTCAAAAGAAAATTAAAAATTAATTTTCAATGGCCATTACTTAGATGTTTGTGAATGCCTTGAATGTTAACACCTTTCAATTTTTAAAAACGTTAATCTTTATGTTCACATAATATGCCTCAGACTGCATTCTTGTACAGCACAAAAAAAAAAAAACAATTTTATGATCAAGTTCTCAGTCACTTAGTAGGAACTAATAACAGAACTGTTGATATTGCTGTATACAAGATACTCTGAATGCTGCTCCAAGAATTCAACATTTGAAGCAAACAATGCTATTGTTTAACTTGAAATCTACATTGGTATCAGTTTCATTACATTTACTGCTT
This sequence comes from Pampusana beccarii, assembly GCA_013399365.1. Lineage (NCBI taxonomy): Eukaryota > Metazoa > Chordata > Aves > Columbiformes > Columbidae > Pampusana > Pampusana beccarii. The sequence goes on from VWYH01011057.1 coordinate 339,715, forward strand.
TTAATGGATTCCAAGTTTTTCGTAGGTGTAGGTGACAAGTCCGCCACAGATTATGCAACTCAGTGCTTGTCACTTATTATGGCTTTGGCTTAAATATTGCTAAAAGACATTTCTTCATCATATTCAGTTTTTTAAAATATTCCTGGTAATTACTTTAAGTAATACAGACCACTTTAGTCTTAGGAGCTGCCACCGTTGAAAAAGATGAGTTTGTTTTCTGAATGTTATAGTGACAGCACACTTGCATATACTGGATTTATATTACTTGCTTTGTTTTCTTGGGTCTCTTTGTTAATAACGTATCCATAAGCCCAACATCATGAACAGCAGCAGGTTAAATCATATTTATCTGAGCCAATAGCTTAAGTGCATAAAGCAAAAGGTAGATAAGCTGAAACAGCAGCATCAATCATTTTCCATGAGACAAGACTACTGCGCGTAGTTGTTACGACCAACTGCTAATACAGCACCGCTGGCAAAGGCTGCACGCAGCAACAAACCTCATTATAAAGCCGGAACTAAGTTTGAAGGTGTAAAAATCGAACATGTTTACCGTTACAATTCACACACTCCTCTTCATCACACAACCTTACATTCACCTGGCAACCTCACCTTTCTCCTCTCCTTGATCTTCACACCATTAACATTATGATCAGGTCAAAGCTGCGTTTTGTTAAGCATCAATGTCCTTCATCACTTTGAAATTTAGCATCTTGGACCTTCATTTTCTCACAAAACCATTGCTGTATGGATACCCTTTGCCGTTGGATTCTGTGGTCTTGGAGCTGGTAGATTCCATGGTCTCCGTGCAGTAACAGTCGAGGGTCTCAAGGAGAAAAGCAAACTCAGTGTTGTGATCCACATTCTAAAGCTAAGGAATGAAATTGTGGAAAGACCTTCAGAAATGTTGACCAAAATGGGCCATTTGGATAACATCCAAATTGCTCAAAACTTGAAACAGAAGAGAGAGGTGGTGTTCCACAGGGCAACTGAATGGCCTGGGATTGGCAGTGAGTTACAGTCATAAATCAAAACAGCTGTCTGTCAGAACCAGTGTAAAATACACCTAATCTGAATGTCACCATACAACTTAAAAAGAATGGCATTACTTTGAGAGCACCTGTCTTTCCTTCCAAGACATTTAGAGTTCTCCAATTTGAGAAATCCTTACAGGCTTCAGAGATTTAAATAGGTGAGGAACTCTGGCAGTCTCTGATTTTATCTGGCTCCACAGACAATGCTTTTTCTGCTGGCTCTTGTTTAACTTGGCTCACGTAGATAACACCATCTGTATTTTCTTCAGCTTAAAAACAAAACAAAAAAATCAAACATTGAGGTTCACACTACACTGATAACGCTTCAGCCCCAGTAACTGCATCCATTTAAAAGAAAATATTCCAGAAACTCAAGCAAATAGGTAAGGCATTTGTGAAGTTAACTGCTGTTTAGTTCGACAGACAGTTATGTCATCTACTGTGCTATAATACATTGCAAGCTGATGTTAACCTACTGCACTAAGTGCCCTCTTGAGTAAGAATACCTAAAACATTTTCTAAAAACAATAAAGTGTATGGAGATATAAAATTACTCTCACACAAAACATCTTTCATCTTTACCATGGAAAAGTAAAGCTACCATCTTTTTTTTTTTTCTTTTCCAGGGCAAGGAGGAATGGAGGTGCTGTCGCTGAAAAAATTAAAGCACATTGATTTAGAGCACGACTTACACTTCAGGCATGATTGGCTGCTTCTCAATGACTCTGCATTTATTTTCAGCAGGAAACAGCTTATTCTTAAGTTAGCCCTTGGACAAGAGAAAATCCAGAACATACAGGATAATTTTAATGAAGTGCACATGTGCATAAGTATACGCACACACACAGAGGAGAAAAAAACAAAGCTGAAATACACACTGACTGAACCACTAAGTCAAAATACATGGTGTTTCCTCCAAATAAGCTCTGTAACATTATTCCCTCTTCAGACTAGCCTGGTCTTTGTCCTCCTCTCTGGACACACAACTTGCCTCTGGAAAAAAAAAAAGTATATGTGCATTTTATAGGCAGCTCCTCCACATAACTTAGGAAGAGCAGCAATATTCTCACAGTTTCTAAATTCAGGCTGGTGGTGATAGATTGAGACCTTGAGCAGAAACCAACCAAACAAAAAAAACCAAAAACCCCAGAAAATCCCAAAGGAACGGTGAGTTTAGTCCTTAAAGTTATATAATTTTATATTTGACTACATTTCTTTTTGTGTAAAATAGTATTTCTTTAAAAATTCACAACGCTCATCACAAAAATTTTTGAGAGGCATCAGCATCTAGATTTACCAAATGGGTTAAAGAGCTGAATGGAGGAGGTGCATTTGATAACCTCTCTGAAATTTTGCTGACCCACAAAAGTCATCAGGACACATGGAAATAATTATCACCATGGCATTAAGAAGTTATAGGCTATGATCTAGCACATCTTTTTCTAGATGTTCCTGCAAAACTGCTCAAGAGTTATCTTTTAGGAAGTCATAGAAGACAAGAAAATACAGAGATAATAAAGCATGGTACAGCTAGCATGTCAGACTCTCTGGAAAGTCAAATTATGTTGCACTGATCTACATATGCTCTATATTTAATAGGTTTTCTTCACTAAGAATTAGAAATCATTGAGAATGCAAGTTTTCATTCTCCATCAGGTTCCACAACTGAGAACTCAAAGACTGCATTTATATCTGATAACAATGGTTTCAAGAAGCCTCCTATTTTGACAGTAAGAAAGTTGTTTATGGTGGTTATTGTGTATTTTTTTAAAAGTATTTTCAAACAGAAGTTTGAAATTCCAAACAATTACTCTAACTGATAACTGCTACAGCATATTGATGACTACAGCCTCCTAGTAAAAATAAAATTAAAAAGAAAATCAGAAATCTGCTGAGATGGTGCTAAGAAAGAAGTAAAAAAAAATCCACTTTTTTTTCCAAAGAGTTGTAACTAGACTCAGTATTGCTCATTTTCCATTCTTATTTTTCGTTTTAAAACATATTTCTAAGATAAGAATTTTAGCTAAATATTAGGATTCTTGGCAAAGATATTATGGTCATCAAATAAGTTGGGATTTGGTCAAAGAAAATGATAAACAGTTTAACTAAGAAGTCATTTTTTTACACCAAAGACTAATTTGGTTTTTGGTTTGGTTTTTTTTTTTTTTTTTTTCCCAGTCATTTTTTCACAGAAAAACTCATTAGAATCAGCTGAAAGAAGTCTACTCTGCACTATCAACAAATATCTCGCCTTTCTTCAAGCCACACAGAAAAAATCCACTGTCCAAAATCCAATTTACGTATTATTGGGAAGGCTGCAACTTACCAAGTGCTGGATGGCCATCCACAATCCGTACTGGAACAGTCTGTACATCTCCCAAGAGAATCTGATGGACTTCTCGTTCCAGGCTTCTGGAGTCATCTGCCCCTCCAAGTGCCACCAGCTGGCCCACGGTGACCGGGCTCTGGTCACCAAAAGCAGAGGCAGTGGCGCTGTGCTGTGCCACGCCAGCACCTGCTTGCAGACCGTGCCCCTGACCAAGTACTAGCGAATGGCTGGTGACTGCACTCCCTGTGGAATCCAGGAGACTTGCAGGGCTGGGAGGGGAATGGTTATTTACAGCTATCACGGCTGTTGATCCATTTGTGGAGGTACAAGTTGACTGTAGCTGTAATCCCTGTGAAATGGAAGGCAAAAGAACTAACATCACACAGAATCACAGAATGTCAGGGNCAGTTTGTACCCACTACCCCTTGTCTTATCATTGGTTGTCACCGAGAAGAGCCTGGCTTCATCCTCCTGACACTCACCCTTTCCATATTTTTACACATCAATGAGGTCACCCCTCAGTCTCCTCCAAGCTAAAGAGATCCAGCTCCCTCAGCCTTTCCTCATACAGGAGATGCTCCACTCCCTTCAGCATCTTGGTGGCTCTGTGCTGGACAACACACCAGTATCTACAGCAGGAGGAATCTGCATTTAATGGCACGTATTTGGCAATGCTGGAACTGGACAGCTTCTGACTTGCTACACATCATGTCCTTTGAGCAGTCAATCCCAGCACCCCTAGGCTAAAGCTGTATTAGAAAACAGTCAGGACAATGGTATCCAGCAGCATCTAGAAAAATACTTATGACCACAAAGCTCTAATTTTCGACTGATATTCAGCTTCAAGTCATTTCCCAATACTGCCCATTCCTATAAGAGGTGGGTACTAAACGCTTTAAAGAACAGAGAGGGAGGTAGAGCCAAGCTGCCTTCGGAAAGAGGGAAACTGTAAGTACAACAGGCTGCATTTCTGGGGAAGAGATCATGTGTTTTATTGGGGTGCAGGAAGTATGAAGGCAGCTTTTCAAAGCAGATAGGGAAGAAGGCTAAGAGAGCCAGCCTTGAAGAGAGATGAGCTTTACACGAAGCTCTTTTAGCATGACATTCTTATCCCCACTCTTTCAGACCTTTCAGTCTGGAAGTTTACAGATCTAAGCTTGGAGCATTTTTAAGATTTTAACATATTTTCTTAAGAGGTAGAAGGAGGATTTAAAAGGAATAATTAAAACTGACTTATCTCCCCTCAGTTTTGCAGCATTTCCATTATTAAATGACTGGACCATGTGCAAAATAAATAAGTGCTTGGTTTGAGGCAGAAGCCCTCTAACTTCATCTTCTTGGTTTTGCCTTCACAAGAGTCTCTAATTTCAAACTGTCAAAAGGTGGCAGTGGGATCCCCTGCACCACAGCTATATGCTAAATGCTACACACAAGAGAGGCAAAAGTAAGAGCTGACAGCTCTTTCGAAGCCCATGTTACCCAGCCAGTGCCTGGAATCATTAGCTGAGAGGCAACTCGCTGTTCTCAGCTCACCTTCAGCATTCCCAGCACAGAACATCTGACATTTAGTAAAGCACTTGACTGTACCTGAAGTTGTGCAAATATCTTGGGCTGAAGTGAAGAGAGTGAAGACAAGAGCTGAGCTGTTTCTGGTAGCAAGGACTCCCCACTCTGGTTGGATTCTGCTTTGGTGCTGACCGACTCCCCTGCTGAGCTCCCTACAGTGCCACAGAGAAAGCAAACAGTTATGACAAATTTCTTCTTCCCATTTAAAAGCCTCCCCCCACAAACTGAGCACCTTCAGTCTCAATATAGATATAGAAAAAGACATGTATATGCGTATATGCTGTTCTCTTCACAGAAGAAAAAAGGCTGGGTATGAGAAAAAGACAACACTATAGTAAGATCGTATGTGCCAGTTCAGAGTAAAAAACGATGCATCACTAAATCCACTTTGGAGAGCAAAGTAATTAATTGCATCCTATCCTGTGCTTTGAATTTCTAGTTAAAGCATAAAAGCTTAAGCATTTCTAACAAAGCAGCAATCAAATAATTTGACAGTACATACATCTCAGTAAGGGCTCAATAACAGACAGGCATCAAAAGAAAGTGATGTCTTCCAAAATTTAAAAAAAAAAAAAAAATCTACACAGGAAATCCTCTAAGTCTCACCACTCCCTTCCAAGCATCTTTGTGGAATTAGCATAACTTCTATAAAATATCATACCAAAAGTCCATTTATTTGGAGGCCTTTCAGCCTACAGATTACATCATATCCTCAAAATTCTGATTTAATGCCAGAACTATGGACTTTATTTCCCAAAGATCCATAAAAACAGAGATTCGCTTGTAGCAATTTCTGCAAGAAAATATCCCATGGGATCCTTCCATTTCCTGTCTGAGTAACCCAGAACATTTTGGATAAGATTTATCGAGACACAAGCAGACATTGCTTAGCCTCTTATTTTGCAGTTTCACTGCTATCACTATAAAGAAGCAGCTTGCCCTGTGCATGTAGATAGAAAAAACAAACAAACAAACAAACAAACCCCAGTCAATTGCAAAAAGCAAGGAAATCACACAAAAGTTTCCAGCAATCTCTGTGAGTGGAGGTACATTTTTCAACATATATATTAATTTGCAAACTCTCACTCTTTATCACAACTGACTGTAAGATACACTCTATAAATCTCCTTGAACAGAACTACTTAAAATATTTAGGTTCTTTTTAATACTATACAGAGATCTCTTATGCATATGTGAATGTTCACATATAGGAAGAGATGGTAGTTCTTTCCTTAGGTTGTATTCTACACTAACATTCCTAGGAATAAATTAATAGCTCAGCTCCTGATCTCTCCCCTCCTTACACTGCATGGGCATTCAGTATGAAACAAGTATATAAATACAGGTATTTCATCTCACTTGCAATTAGAAGATGTAAAAGGGAACACACTTAAGTTTGATAGTTCCAGCGATTCTAACACAGGAGAGAAGAGAGAAAGCTGCATCACATGGAGATATGGACTTCCGCACAACAAAAAACCAAACAGCTGGGTTTAGTGCTGTTATAATTTGATTTTTTAAATGTAAATTTGTCCTCATTCAGCACAAGATGAAATGAAAATAAATGCGTACCAACAGCAGCCAGTGTTGTTTTCCCTTGCTACATACATTACATTAAGGAGAGCTGATTTTTTTCAAAGTCAAACTTCTTTTTTTTGCTTAGACTTGTAACACAACTATAAACATGTGTTTGCAATGTGTATGCAACACATACCCACGTATTTAAGTAGAGGCAAGATATGCTGCAATTAGAATGTCTGCTTATATTGACTGAATTGCTGCACATGTGCAGAAAACTAAACAAATCCAATTCTCTAGCTCCCTTTAAAACTCAGTATCGGTCACTGGATGGGTGTTCACACATTTGACAGGCTACTTTGCCTTAGAAAATTACCTATGCAAGACAAAGAAACCAAGAACTGGTCTTCCTGAACCTACTCCAGCATTCAGACAGTTCATACCGAGAGTCATCCCTGCTGAGCTGCCACAGCTGTTGAAAACACAACCATTCCTTGTCTCCCCATAAAAGTGCAGCAATAGAAATATTAACATAGACATGCGAACTGAAGCACAGTAAGTCTGCTTGTATCGCAAATTTCCTTTTTTCCTAAAAAGCATGACATTTTTAAAAAAGAGGGACACTATTCAGACTGAGCCTAAAAATTTACCTCTCTTCTCCACCAGCTGCATGGAACAAAAAATACCCAAGACCATGTTCCAATTAACTGAGGAAACACACTGGCATTGCCACTGAGATTCAAAACATCTAAGAAGTCTGCAGCATGTATGTATGCAAACTTAATGTATGCAAACAATCAGGTTCTTCCACCTTGCTGCAATCATATCCCTGCTAAAAGCCAACAACTGTTCTGATGAGTTTCATATCAAACTTGATAGGGAAAGCATCCACAAGCATCCTGGAAAGTTTTTTTGGCAAAATATCTTTGAAACCTGGGGAAAAGGGCAGAATGATCTCATTTTAAATTTCTTATCAGCCACCATGATCCAGCAGAGCATCTCTGCCTATGTGTAATGCTAACTATGTGGGCAGCAAGTAGATCTAGTTACAAACACCTGTATTTCGGTTTAGTACATGATTCAAAGTAATAGTAGTAGGAACCCACTTTCAAAGGAAAAACTCTTAACTAGCACCTTGCAAAAAGACAGAACTTTGACCACAAATGCATAAACCCAAGTTGCTATATACATCTACACTCTGGTTTTGCAGCGGAGGGGGAGGAAGCTTAATACCCAGCAATTGCTGGGAAGAGATGCTACTTTGGCTTCACGCATTCATAAAGAAGTTAAACCACATAAAGAACTGAAGAAATGTATCTCACAGCTCTGCTGCCACTCAACACCTGTGGCTCTACTTCTATTCTAAGCATTAAGAAAAATGGAAAAGAGCGCTTTCAATTCTGACAACAGAAATACAGCATTTGTTGTTCAGGGCCTGATCCTACAAGCGGAACTCATCAAGCCAATGACTTTGTGAGAAGCGGGAATCCCAATATGCATACAAGTCCTTTTTGGCAGGATGTTTAAGCATGTGCAAAGCACAAACCATCAAGCAACCCAAGTACCCTGTTGACTTCTGGGTATTGTGTGCCCTGACAGATATTTCTGCTCAGTAGGAACTTAATTCTCTCTACATAGGTGTTGTTAGCACCTTCATCCAAGGCAAAAGGTTCTTTCCACATAACCATCCTGTTAAAATATTCAGTTGCTTGAGGATGCTAAATAAAAGCCAAATTTTTAATTTTCATACTTCTGCCAACCCCATCACATCTACACCTATTTTTTCACACATGCAGTCAAGCAGTTAAAAAAATGTATGTCAAAATAGACACACCAAAACAATTCTTCTTAAGTTCAGCTAAGCGAGAGAACACGGCAGCAACCTCTGGAAGGAAACTTCTGTAACACAGTTAATAAAACAAATCACATTTGGAGACAGCCAAGATATTAATGCAGCCCTACCATCTGAAGGTGGTGAGGCAAACGTAACAGTCACTGTTTCTGTGAGAACATTCCCACTGTCTGTGGTCCACTGCAGCTGAAAGGAAAAAGATCTCAGTTCTCAGGTGCAAGTTTGTCTGCCACAGGAACATGGGCTCAGTACAGGCCCCAGAGCAAAACAGTGGCTAAAACTACAGTTTCTGATTTTCTAACAACTATTCATTTTGGGAGCTCTTGAGTTACAAAAAAACATGAACAAACAAACAAATGTAAAACAATTTTTAACATGCACTATACCAGAAGGCTAAAGTCTGCTCATGACACTTCAAAGACTTCGAAAAAGAAAACAGTCAAACCGCCTGGCTGACTAACACGTGTCTCCCACTCACCTGGGCCAAGAGCAGTGTAAGGAGAGGGAAAAGACTGATGAGTTTACAGTATGAGTTAACAGTACAGTTTGTCAAAGCTTATTTTAAATCATAACTGGGAATGTTAGCATCACTGTGCATCCCTTATTACCCAATAAGTAGAAGAAAACTAAGGAGCAACACGTAAAAGTTAGTGAGCATTCTGAATTATCCACTTCATGCTTACTTGCTATAAAGTGCATTTATTGATATTTACACATTCAAAATGTTGTGCAAGCCCTAGTTTAAACTGCGCCTGAGACATACTTCACCCCCATTTTTCAGATGTGGAAAATTAGTAGTAACCTCTGCAAAACACAGACAATGACTAAGCCACAAATAACATTTTCCGATGTGCGACAATTTTTCTACATGACATGGCTTCCAGTTCATGCAGTTGTCATGAAGTGCTAGTATCGTATAATTTGTCAATCAACTAATAGCAATCTAATGCTGATGAGATAAATACCAAATAAGGTCATGAGGTTTTATTCATATTTAATCCAGTCTCGCTCAGCCAGACATTCCACTGAAAATATTGCTGGTGGAAATATAAAGTCATAGAGAATTTTGGATGAAATACAGCTAAGTGGTAAAAGTAAAAAAATAAGATTTCCAGTGTTTAACTCCAAAAATGAAACATAAAGGTCAACATACTGTTGCTGGGATACTTTCTGAATTATACGCCATTTCGCCATTCCTCAGGGACTTCTGCACTTCATGAATGTGGTTCTTGATGTCATTCACAGTGGGAAAGAAGGACAAGTTGTGTCTTTCTGGCACCTCATCAGGCTTGAATAATTCTCTTTCCACATACTTTCTGCAACATGTTAATGGACATTAAAATATGCATATTTAAAATATATTGTGCTAGTTCCCTCTGTTATAGTTCTCCCTCCCCTTGCTGCAAGCACGAGACAAGAGTAAGCTAGACAACCTGACCTAGTTCTTTGTGTGCTACAGAGTATGGAACTAAAAAAATCTGCACTTTTTTCAACTAATTTTAAAGAGGATAGCAGCTCTTAGTGGCTACCTACAAGAAAATGGAAAGAGAAGGCAAAATCTGGGAAAAACAGATTCTCGAGACATATGGGAAGCATATTCAGTAACGTATCAGCACTGCAATTTCACTGCAAACAAATTAACCAAAACCAGATATAGCATTACGGACCGAGAGCACGCCAGACGGTTCTGTACCTTAGTTGCTTCCTCACTGCATAGACCTGCTCTATTCCCTGAGACACCAGCTCTCGAATCTTGTCTGCCACTTGAGGATGAAGTCGGGAAGGCAGAGCACAGTTCTCATCTCTAACAACTTCCTCCTCCTCCTCAGGAGAAGACACAGAAAAATGGGAGGGTGAAGAAGGGAGGCAAGAAGTTTCCATTTCATGATATTGGTGGGCTTGCTGAGTGGGTAACTGTACATACCACCTGGCAAGAAGGAAAGAGTTTCTACACACAATTCTCAAGCAAAAGCAAAAAAATGAACAGTGGGACAATTATAAACCACCTCACTAGAGTGATATAAGTTTTTACAGTCCCTGAGTTGGAAGATATTGCCTTTTAGAGCTCAGGGTCCTCTCACACTTTTCCATGCAAAATAAACCAGCTCAAATCCCCAAATAATACAACTATTTCTACCTATTCCCTGCATGGCATGAAAACATGTACTGAAGTTCCACAGCTTGGAGCTTAACACTTTCACCAAACTAAATACTCCGGAGCCACAGAAGTCTCACTGACATCGTAGGATTTTTTACTATTGATATTAAGCAAGAGCCTTAATATAGTGACTACGTAAAAAATAAAGCAAACCAGGCAAATTACCCCTCTTTTTTGCTTCATTTGTCAAGATAAAGAAAAAAAGTGGAAGTTTCACCTGAGGACACCGCCAGCATCTATCAAGTTCTTCTTCAGCATGTTGAATGCTTTCTCCTGCTCCATTCTTATGATTTTCTTGTCAATTTTAGGGTCAGTAGGAACTCTGTATTGCAGAAACTTTTGAACCTTTTTAATATAGATCCTTCCAAGGGTTGGGGGGGAATTAAAAAAAAAAAAAAAAAATTCTCCTTCTATACACTTTGCCCTCAGGGGAAGGCAAAAAACCCACTTAATTCATATCAGATATTAGTACAGAAAAAGTTCAAGCAGAGTGCTGCAGGAGGGGAGGAGTTCCTAAAAGAACTGTAGAATTGTTAAGGACATTGCATCCAACAGAGAAGGATGCAGATGGACACAGATATACACACTTCTGTTTCAGTCTGGAAGCCACCTAGCCAGAGTGATTTCGCACCTCAGCAAAAATCCTCTGTCCCTCAGTATAGGGACACAAGACTGTTTCTGAACAGGCTGTAGTTCACCCAGCTTGAAGCCAGAATTGAGTATGTACATACCTAGAACTGTGCAGGTAAACACACTCTTAGCTCAGTAAAAACCGAACAAGCATCCAGGAGGATGCTTAAGGGGAAAAAAACATTAGTGTTGGATAAAGAGAAATTCTCCAGTGAACAGGAAGAACTGTAATTCCTTCAGCAAATAGGACATCTGCTAAATTAGTATGACTGACTGATAAGAGTGCAATTAAAAGCCTGAAGGAAAAACAACAAATAAGATGACAAAGTTTTAGGACCAAAAATAGTCACTAAAGTGCACCACAGTAACTAACTAATGCTTAGTTAGAGAATGATTCCCACTTGTATTTCATATCCTGACGTACTGCTACTTTGCATCCAGGCAACCTACCAAATCTCAGCCTTACTCAGTTTAACAGGACAGCATTTCCTCTTTCCCTCTGAACGAACTATCCACCTCAAGCTATCAAGGAGACAAAGTTAAGAGCTACAGTGCACATGAGCTACCACCCGCAAACAGGCTCTGTCAAGTCTCACAGAAAGAATGCTTTCTTAGGATGCTGAGTAGCTCTTCTAACTTTATAGACATTTCTTACCTTGCTGGACAAGTGGCTTTATAAAGATGGCCAGAGGTGCTCTCCTGCTCACCAGCTTTTTTGGGCTGGAACCCTTTCCTCCTTGGCCCATATTGGCATTCCATTACAATGGCTCTGCTTCCTGGGAACAGAAAGAACGCACACTATTTATACAAGCAACCATTGAAGTAAAAAAGTAACTACAGAAAACAGAAAAGATCCAAACCAGTTGTTTCTGTTTACCATCAGACTCTTGAGAAGGCAGAACACTTAAGTGCAGCAAGCATCCAAATACAGTGCAAATGCTTCTCTCATAGCATACAAGGAACACAGAGCATTTTCAAAGCATTTCCCAAACTTATTATACCTCACAACACTCCTGCAACATATATGAAGGCAAAATACTGGATTCTGCTCTGGTGAACACCAATACTTTACAACGCTGATAATAAACATAATAGAAGCAGAATTCCCCAAATAACCAAGAAGATCCACAGCTGAAATAAAAGGTCAGCAGCTATTTCCAGCCTCCTGTTTTAAATCAATAGTATAGATCATGCTGTCCCATAAATTCTTACCTGCAAGTCTGACCTATCTTATTGCAAAATAACACTTGTTTCCGTATGGCATACCCACACAAAACCAGACAGGTTTAAACAAATACTGTTTAGCTTTAAACTTGAATTAAGTTATTTCTTCCAGGCAGACCTCTAACAAAAGGGGTAACAGGCATAGCATTGAAGAGGTCAAGAAAGGAACTTCTTCCAAATTTATTCCACGTCATGTTTAGTTATATTTTATTTATAATTCATGTACTCCAGTGTGCAGGCAAGGAGCTATCTATAGCACAAGTGACACAACCAAAACTGTTTTAAGCATCACAACAGTGATATAATGTGTTTTCATTAGGTACCCAATGATTTATTGCCTTGGAGTGCAAAATAAAAAGGTAAAAAAAAAAATTAGGAAATTTAAAAGATAATTATGTATAACAAACAGATATCTTGTCTCTTTTTTGCAAACAAACTTAAAATTGAAGTTCTACGATTTAAAAGACTTCAACGGCTTGAAGCTAGTCATTGCTAATACGAATCTCAAAAGCAATCTGTTGGGGCCCTTGTTCTACAAAAGTATCGACTATCCAAAAACTCTTATTAAAAACAAAAATCAAGATTTTGATGATTAGTGCATGTTTTACACTACAGGGAGCTACCCAGCTTGTCTTTATTTCTCTCCAGCTGAGGCACAGCAGGGAGGGTATTACAGATCGGTTCCACTTATGCTAAAGGGATGAATTCCTTGAGAACGTCACTTCTGTCCTGCACAGCTAAGAATTCAGTTGTCTGGTATTTAAACTGCCGTTCAGTAAAGCAGATTTACAGCCTCTGTGCTACAAGTGTAAAGGATTTTAATGAGTGCTTTTCATGGAGGAGTTATAAGCTAAACCTAAATGTATTGGAAAGGTAACATATCAGAAATACACAAAATGCCTGATTAGGGGTCTCAGCAAAGCAAAAAATATTACAACTTAATCTGAGTCTCTATTAGTGTACAACACTTTAAAGAAAAAATAAATCTATGTGTGTTTTTTCTCTAAATATCTTACTGTGGGGCAACTCAATTATCAGGTAGATCTTACAGGAAACTAAAGATGTCTCATATGTACTTCAGGGAAAAGGAAAAAAAAATAAATAAAAGAAAAAAGCACACAACCTACATTCCAGTCATTAACAATCTCTATATGACAATTAAAACCTGTTCAGTTTGTATCCAAATGAGCTCTTAGTAATTTCACATATATAATGCATTAGCCAAATATGTAATTACTAACTGGTGAAGTCTGCGGTCATTAAAAAAAACACCAAATCTCTCTGCTGAGGTATGTTGATGTTTATTTTGCTTTTAAAATTTATTTATTTTTTTTAAAGGGTGCCATTTAAATAGTTTATTGGTTCCTGTCTTCAAAGGATCTCCAAGTCAGGCAAGAATACTCAAACAAGTTCTTACCCTTCTGGGAACTTCCATGGCCTGACACAGCAGATGGGACCATCATCTAAAGATCTCATCACAAGAAGCCCATCAAACGCTACTGAACTAATTTATTTGTAAAGAACAAAAGGAAATAATCACAACAAAACATAAGCCTGTGGTTTCAGGGAAACAAGCTGCTTCAGACTGTGTCACAGAGGTGCCCAGTTGCTCTTTTTTATGTTTCTGCCTTGACTTTATCAACATTAAGGAACACCATAAAGATACTTCTTCATGGCCAGTTGGCAACTGATGTTGAAGTTTTGAAAGTAGTTATTAAAATAAAAGTTAGTTACCTGCATTGACAAAGGGGATCCCATCATATGGGACATACTGAGATTTCCACATCAACCGTGTGGCGGGTTTGGCTGGGCTTGGAGACTGGCGTGTCCCCCACACACTCTGTGTTTGCTGCTTGTGTAGCGTTAGAACACCCTCTAATTCTGTCTCGCTCACACAATAGCCACGGTACGAGTCCCCAATTTTCTGCATGGAAAGGAGGTGAAATAATATGATTATTCACCCAGTTGACTGCTGAAAATTACACAAGAAAACAAAAGCAGTCAGGGACTCTGGCAGGTGTGGACACAGGCCCAGATTTTTGGCGTTTCATCTTTTTTTCCCCCACGTTAGTATCCTCACAAATAGATTGACCACAGGATCTAACACCAGAGGAGTGCCTACTGAGCTCAGGAATTTGTCAGCCCTCCAAGACCACAAACACACCAAGAACCCCTAAAAAGATTACAGGTACTGCTAACTCCGATTTCCACAGGACAGCTCCATTCCTGTTGATTCCCCCAACACACACTTGTTTGCAGCCACCTCCTAGGCAAATTTGTCATAGGCAAACATTTTCACTTGACGCCCACAGGGAATGTCTGAAGCACTAAAAAATGTCGATGCATCTACTTCAACACACAAATGCTGCACTGAGCAGGAGCAGAAAATACCTGCTTGTACCACCAGGAACTGCCTCACCCACCTACTGCACTAACTTTGAATTGAGTGTCTCTGGAATACCCCTCCCAATCTTCAAGGCACTCCTGATTCTCAACAACCCACAGAAACGTAACATACCAGATTTGCCATGTGCAAACTGATGAGAGCTTCTACGAACTGCGATTAAGCTCTGGGCAATTCCAGAAAAACTTCATCTAACCTGACTCAAAGTAAAAAAACCAAACCACAAAGAACTTGCTGACTTTACGAGCGCCTGCCAGCAAGGACAGAGCAAGAGCTTTCTATCTGAATTTGGAACGCTATGCTCACTTCTGTTCACACGCAGCTCAGGATCAGACTGACCAAACTCAGAGTAGTTTGCCAGCTTAGCCTTACAGTGTATCTGTGGGGCAAACGCATAATGAATGAGCACTAAAGTTTGATAGATCTATTTTGCCACTTCCAACGACAGAGCAGTCAGATGTTTAAATAATGCTGACGACCAAAGCGGCAACAGTGTCTCTCCAGGATTATTACCGCACAAATATTTTTGTGACAACTGCAGAAAACCTGCCTCATAGTCACCTAAGAAAACCAAAATGTTTGTGGTTAGCAAGACCTAAAGTGAACAAAGAACAAATGAACGCCTTGTGAATGAACTGGGCCAGCACGGTGCTGCTGCTAGCGCAAGCGTAAAAGCAGAGGGTTATGTATGCACCAGTCATTCTGAAATATGAGTTGCTTACACTTCAGTGCTCACTGCTCTGCAAGCATGCTGCTCCCGCAGTTAAGACAGACTGCACAGGCTGCAATCATGCAGCTGTGGAAAGGAAGAGAAGCTGCCAGTTATTTAGCCAGAAATTATAAATACCATTTCTGTCCAAAACTTGATCTGAAAAATCCAGGAGAGGCAAAGCAGCCTGAGAAGTACCAGAAGCACTTTCTTTACAGACACCCCCCTTTCACAAAAGGGATTATAGTACCACTCCACACAGTTAATACAGTGTGACCAGCATTTTGCTTTCCATATCTTATACCTGTCACTATAAACAGATCATTAATCTTATTCTAAGCAGATGAGAGACAGATGAAACTGTTGTGCCAGAGAAGTGGCAGTATCAGGTAAGGCACAGTCTCCTGTTCTGGCTTCACTTCTGCACAAGAGTTAATTTTCCCAAAACCGGCAAGAGGGGAGGAGAAGGGGAATAAAACAATACAGCACACAGGTTCTCTGCTCTCTAGGAGCTTCCCAAGTAGGAACAAATGAGAACATCTGCTCCACACAAATAAATGAACTTAGCTTTGTAGAGTTGATTAATTAATGCAGTTTTAAATTACACTCTATTTTAGCAAGCTAATACATGCTGGAAATGCATTCTGATCAGACCACTGAAAACTAGGTTACAGAAAATAACTATTTTTTTTAAATCTACTTTTTATTAACAATGTAATTACCTTCAAGTAATCAGATACTCTCCAACCCTTTAACTCCAGTCAAGCTTCAGGCCTAAAAATGAAGTAATTCCTTTTCTCACCCCCGGCCTCATCTCAGCAAGGGCACATTAAAGCATACACTAAAGTACACACACCGAGATTGCAGTTTTCCTTGACTAAAGTAACAGCAGCAGGATACCAGAGGCATTTCACTGTCTAGGCAGAGCAAGTGTAAGCTGAACATTTCACCGCAGTCATGGAATCGACACCAAATGCAGAGCTTAGCGCTAATTCTGGAGAACTGCAGCATTTCTTGCTCCGTGTCTGCCTGCAGCACTAATGGCCAGGGCAGCCGCTGCCCCTCGGAGCACAGCCCTGACCCTGGGATGTGTGATGGGCAGCAAGTACCGAGCCTACGCCATGGCTTCACCGGCTGGAATCTCCTGTGGAACCCACACCCATCGCTGCGCTGTTTCACCTTGTTTCTGTGCTGGCAAGTCACTGAAGGAGCGGAATTGTGAGCTGCCACATTTTTCTGCACCTCTACTAGATGTCCACATTCCAGTGGGACCCTCCTATCCTGTTATTAGTAACAAAACATTCTTCAAGACAGTCACACCTGAAAGATAAACGGCACCTCAAAATCCCACTGTCTCCAGTTTGTGCCCATGAAAACGCTCATGCATCCCAGCAGCCTCCAGTGGATTTACACTGTGTAACTCCCAAACTCAGCACAGCAACTCTGCTGATAACACACAAGGAGAAAGAGAATTTGGCTCGTTCCTCCTTGGATGGGCTGATTGTGCAGGGAAAACAGCAACAAAATATTTATTTTTGTTTAAAGAAACAGGGAGGATTAATACATACAGGCAATAGTTCTGCTGAACAGCAGAGGTAGATGTTTATAACCTCAGAACACATTCAAACAGAAAACATTTTTGTGTCCTTTTCTTTAAAAATGAGAACTCTTCTATAAATGCTGCTGCTGCTGTGCATTTTAAACACGGCAGGTGAAATTTATTGTAATAGACTCAGATAGACCAAACAGACCACAATACAAGTCCTACAAAATGAAACCAATAAACGATTCAGATAAGCTATATCAATATTAAGATAGGAAAGTATGTGCCACACAGTGCTAAGAACACAGCAACAGGTTTTATACATCTTACTGGACTTTAGCAACTAACCAGACATTCAAATTACAGTGACTCACTCTGTGAAAACAGTATCTCCACCATAGAAGAATTTGTGTTATTTATTTTGTGACCTGTTAATGTTTAAGTGGATACAATAGAAGACAGTACCATTTGTATGAAATAAAGTGCATATAACGAAGAGGAATAGATTAATATATTGAGTTAATTTTAAAAGTATTCCTAAGGGGATACAGAAATAAATTCAATTCCCAAGTCCCTGCAACTGCAGTTTATAGTTATCAGTAGCCAAGCCAATAGGAAAAACCTCAAATCATAGGGATATCTGAAGAGGTGAAGCAGCTAGAGAGAGTATGAGCTCTCCTTTAAAGAAGTATTAAGAGAAAGTACAATAAACATCTGTTAGGAAGAGTCTGGTAGCAGGAGGAAGGGCTAGGTGATCTCTCAAGAATTTTCCCATCTCCCCACCCTCCCTTTTCAGTGATTTATGATGCAGTCTAGCTGCTGATATCATCCCAGTCATCAGGATGGTTCTGCAGACATTTAACAATATGCAAATAAACAGAGTTCTGATTAGGTCAAAAACTATCACAGGGAATAAAGACAGAGCATGTTTTTAACAAAAGAGAAAACAAGCACAGGTAACTGTGCTGGTATGGAAGAAAAAAAAAATAATTCTGTGAGAATATCTAAACTAGAAATCCTAAGTAAAACATTGACATTAAGGTGCTCTGCTACATCCCAGACTTGGCCCTGGTGAGTCACATGGATTTTGATTTTTAAGTGACAACACAAACTAATATGAACAGTTTCAGACTTAGGCCATACAAAAGCAATCTTATTCTTTAATTAATGGACCAGTAAGGGTAGCAAAACACAGCTTGCTCAGCAGAAGACACCAGAGCTTGTGCTGTAGCTCAAGACTGAACTCTAACACAACACAACAACTTTTCCCAGGGCTGTACGGCAATGAGATTTCAGAAGCACATCTCTTGCTTCAGGAGCTGCTGATGGTATTCAAGTATTCCCCAAAAAAGGAAGAGATTCCACAGCATTTTATCTGTTTAAATGTGCTTGAGGTAACAGCTAGCACCACAACACAACTTCTACAACTATGACTGTTATTCCTTTCATGGAAGAGGATCAATATCTTAGATCTAGATGACAAAATATCAGGTCAGAATTCTTTGCAGCCCACCTCACAGTTCCGGAGACAGCGCGCCCATGCAGGTGTATTTGGCTGCAGTGGCTGGAGAGGGATGGGAAAGGGATCTTCTGCTACCCTGAAAAAAAAAAAAAAAAAAAAAATAAAAATATATAAAGAAATTCAAAAAAAAAAAAAAAAAAAAAAAAAAAAAAAAAGAAAACAAAACACCAAAAAAAAAGAAATAAAAAAAAAAGAAAAAAAAGAAAAAGAAAAAAAATAAAATAAAAAAAAAAAAAAAAAAAAAAAAAAATACAGTAAAAGTCTATACGGACATTCAGGAAAGCAACAACTCAGTCTAAACTACAAGTAACATCAAATGAGTGCATTACATATAGCCCTACAGCATATGATCAAAATATAGATATTGTATCAACTTGCCTTAAAAACCTGTAGTTCACTTTGCCTGTATTCTATTTCATTGCCAAAATAATACACTGTAAATATAAGTATTAAAAAACCCCACTGTTTTCTACATTCAATAAGACCTCCGAACATTCAGTATTCTCAGTATTGTTCCTTGACAATAATAGACAAAACATGGTGAAACAGACCAGTTGACTGTCTTGATAATTTTCCTATGCAGACTCATGGTAGAACGCTAAAGATTAAAATAAAACACTTATTAAACGCAAATTTTAGTATATTTTAAATTACTGAAAACCAGCTCTAATAACCATTTCATTAAGTATCTAGTTTCTCATTCCCTAAATCCTAGGGCAGAAATCATGCTTACTCGATGTTTATTATTACAAAACTCAAGTGCATCACCATCCTGTCCATACAAATATGTTTTCCCTCTGGGATTACTTTTCTAGTAGATGCAGATTGTGTTCACAAAATCCATTCACGAACTGCTTCTCTTCATTTTAAATTATTTCTTGAATATATATAATTCGTGCTATAGTGAGATTATTCTAATATCTTCCATGACTCAATTTCAAAAGAGCAAAGCCAGCTTGCGGTCCACCGAACAAACATTGTCTTTGGTGAGGTGTTTTTTGTTCGTTTAGGGGTTTTTGTTTGGTTTCATTTGCTTTTTTTGTTTTTGTTGGTTGTTGTTGGTTTGGTCTTGTTTTTGTCTCCCCCCCCGCTTTTTTTTTTTTAAAGCAAAAAGAATTCGAGAGCATTCAGGAATTAAAATAGTAGGCGTCCCTTAGCATGGGGATAGAATCAGGAGGATATCAAGAGGAGAAAAACATAGTTACTTTAACTTTAGAAACTTTGCTAACCCATCTGCCAGCCTACATGTTCCACCAAAACACACCGTTAGCAGCTACTTTCTCATACTTTATCAAAGGAAGCTGAAGAAGTTATCCGGAGAACAAAGATTAGGCTCTCCCTGTTAATGTTAACTATTGAAATCTCTATCTAAAAGATTAATCTCTACCATCAAACCTTTTTGTGGGAGGATGGTTTATGTAGGTTTTAATACACTTGAAACTCTGCTCCCTGCAGAGTTTCCCTGGAGAGTTTCCCTGCAGGTTCACTGGATCACTTTCAAATCTTGGTTGGCAGTATCAGCATCTATTTCAGTATTATTTCAGTAATTTCAGTAATTTTCACTGTGCTACTTCAGATGCCCTCCTACTGCTCTGGTCAGAATATATCCACTACCTCTGGAAATACTTTAATTGCTTTTTCCACTGCTCTGGCCTGCAAACACAGCTACACATCATTCACTAATACTAAGGGTTCACAACCTCTGCTCTATGGTAATTTTGTGAAAACCATTAAAAAAAACCAAACTGCAAAGAAAAAAGGCAGTACTAACAGTGGGTCAAAATGACTGTTCATCCTTTTAACTCCTGACCTACCTGGCAGTTGTTTTTTTTGATACTGTGAGAGATGCCTGAGGATGTAGAATGTAACTGCTTGCACTGTCGCCTATAGCAGCCACCGCCACAGTCTGCAAGTTCCCGTCACCACACTTCTCTTCCGAAACATCTTTGCAAACATAAAACATCCTCCTGGTTAATAATTGAACTCAGAATGGTGAAATGACAAGCTATGATTAAATTTTGTGTGTTAGAAAAGCAAGTTTTTTGACACATGAAATAAGATTTCTAGATGATAAAGTAGTTTAAAATAGTTGTGAATCAATACTCAAACTCTAGGCACACATATGAAGGTAAACTTTAAAAGGCTGGTCATACTCAAGGACTTTGGCAATCATGCTACTGCTAATGAATCCTTCCACAACAAAGCAAATAAACAGAAGAACTTGTAAATTATTCTGCTTTATGTCTCCACAAGTCCATATAAGATTGCACAAGTATTTTGCTCTGCTGCAAAACTGAAATGGAGATTAAATACTGCTCTGTACTTAGAAAAAAAAAAGCCACCTAAACAAGAGAAAAATAGGCCTCTCATAACTGAATCTGACATGCTGTTAGAACATCTTAGCCTTTCTTGGTAACAGGGAGCAATCCATAAGCCAAAAAATACCGTTAGATTGAAGCCTCTGTGTACAGTTAAACAAAAAAATAATGAAAATCTGTGAAAGCAGACATTTGATACTTCGGCCTCAACATAAAGAAAAGGAAGCTCTGTTTAGATGTGAGATTTTTGCGCATCAATTATGAAAGCTTCTTTCCCGCAACCTGAGAGAGTACAGAAATCACTCCACTTGAAAGCTTGTGCCAGAAACATTGCAAGTGTGCATGGCAGAGTAACACCGCTCTGGTTCAAAGCTCGGAGCACGGGTTCCTTCTACAGACACCAAGGTCTACTCTGAAGCCTCTGCCATTTCATGCCTCACCAGAACCCACAGGCACGTGAAACTCAATGGCTGACAGTTGTTTAATTTCCATAGCAAACCACTGACATGTCTTCCTAACTGTCTTTTAGAGATCAAATAACTATGAAGTCTTTTACACAATAAGTCTCCAGCAAAAAAAAAAGAAAAAAGCAAA
>VWYH01011062.1:7190-20116 GCA_013399365.1 Pampusana beccarii
CCCGTTTCCCAAGACTTGGCAAAGATGATGGAAAGTGGTCCAGCAATGACTTCAGCCAGCTCCCTCAGCACCCTCGGGTGCATCCCATCTGGACCCATGGATTTATGGATGTCCAGGTTGCTTAATTGGTTTCTAACCCATTCCTCATCAACTAAGGCAATCTCCTCCATTGACTCTCCTCCATCGTTACACAGCTACTTCTGCTTGCAGGCAAAGAGCAAACCTGAGACTCTAAATGATGAGGGGGGTGGGCAGCAGAAAAAGCACCTGATTGCACAGTACAGGAATTCATGCTTCAATATTAAATAGCACGGGGCTGGAAAAGTAGTATCATTTTGAATTTTGTAAGCCAGCAAGGAAATGCTAATTACAGATTAGATTCCTAATAAAATTTTTACTTCAATTTCACACTACATGGTGCAGCAGGGTTTAGTTTTTTAAATGTTTCCAGTCACAGTGGAAAATTATCATTTCCCAAGCTTAAATCAAAATCATACTAACTGAAATTCCCATGGAGTCACCTTATGCCTAGAATTATGTGTGGCTCTACAGTTATTCACAGGTACTGGCAGGACTCCAAAATGAGAAGGCAGGAGCTCATGCAATGTTGATACTACTCTATTATTGAGGTTTGTCACGGTAACAGTGCTGCATGTGCTTACTGCCCCGAACACGAGCTGCTGATTTCAGTAATCCTTTCATTGTTCACAATAGCACTGCAACGTACAGCACTGCTCTAGCAAAAATTCTATCATGAATTCCTTCCATCCCACCCCTTTTCCATGTATTTAGTATTAATGTTTATTCTTAACAGAAGTTTTGATTCAGAATGAAGAAAACTGGTCTCATCTGTGATTTTTTTTATTACCTGTTATTACTGGAAAATATTCCATTTCCTTTAATCAGAAACTTTAGAGTTTATCTATGGTTATCAGGTAACATTTTTTGCTAGCTGTTAACAAGAGAGTAAGAAATGTAACGTACAACCGCCAGATAAAGCTATGTACATGCTAGCACATAGATATATCTAAACAATACAAAGGAAGAAGTTGTATTCCCAGTGTTATGGTCAAGGAGACTTTTGGAATAACCTTCATAAGCCTCTAAACGTGCCCCCCTCCCTCCCCCCCCCCGCAAACTAGTCTCTTTAACATCTCTGCAATTACTGGTTTAGATTTAAGAGCCCAGGTATACAAGTAACTTCAGAGAATGCAAGGATCAACGGTTCACAGCAGTAACTTTACTTTTCATCTGCAGATGCACTTAAAATGGCAATAAACCATCAAGAGGTGTCCTTTTGAAATGCATAGATGAAATACATCCCTTTAGACAGTACAGTCACTCTTGTAAAATTATTAAAAGCATTTAGACCCCATATGATCTTAACATTCTGTTAACCCTTCAGGACTGGGAAGGCATTTCAATTTATACCCCGAACAGAAAATGAAGAAATATTCACTGTTCCTATAGGAACACTTCTACATCACCTATCTTTAAGCTAATTTGAAATGTCATCTCTGACAGAACTAAATCAGTACTAGATGAATTTAGGTGGTCCTCCCTTCAAAATTATCTTGCTTCCACCTGTAAACCACTGCTGCAACTCTCTTATGACACTAGCAGACTCCTGGGACGGTTGTGCTTTAAGAACTCCTAAGCCCTTCAACTGCATTTGGCTCCACATTTTACTCCAACACCTTTCTTTTCTCCTTAGCAAAAGTAGCTTCCCAGAAGTAACTCACACTTTATTTCCATACTCACGCCTCAAGCATTTTCTCCAGGTGCGGTTTCATAACCAGCTATTATAACAGTGTGTAACAAGCGAAAGGAAGCCTGGCTCCATCTCCTCCTGCCCTCAGCAGCACAGCCCTGGCTCTTCCTCTCCTCCAGAGCTTACGGGGCTTATTGCAAAGCTGATTTAACTCCCAGTGAAAAGCTGGACCTTGTTTTGGGCTCCTGTTTGTTTTTCTACAGAGACAGTACTTCGAATAGTCTTCAATTTACTCTGAACGTACTGAGATCAGTAAGCGCTCCAGCCTGCAGAAGGTGGGCAGTGCCAACACACTGCAAAGATCAAACCCTTGCTTTTTCAAAGGTCGTGGGGTGGTAGCATGGTGTCTCATGGAACTGCACCCTCCAGCTCAAACAGATTGTTTACTTCTACACTTGGACAAAAACAATTGTTTCTACGCCCTGGTTTTGACTTCCTTAAAGATAACCAGACAGTATGCTCTGCCTTCCTACTGTGACTGAAAACAGGATGATTTCTCCAATAGTGAAGCTGTTAAAGACATCCCCCTCAAAATAAGAATTACAGTTTCTTTGTTCTAGCAAACAGGGACCAATGGTCACCATACAAGTTTGGGAAAGTCAAGGCCCTACCTGGGTAACACAAATATGCTCTGTAAAGCATTTTACACGTGCCCTGGAAATCTCAGTGCTGCTCCCATTACCATTTGTTTAATTGTCCTCATTAACCATAACTGTGGGCACTTCATTCCCCCTACTTCACCTCCCCTCATCTCTGCTCTCATGTGGCAGTCTCTGCATTCTACTGTCCGCCCTACACTTTGCCCATCTCTGTTTTTCAGTGTGTCAGCTATTCCAGCACGAAAGAGTGATACAAGCTTGGAACATATCAGTTTCTGCCTTCCAGAGGCAACTCTTCCAAAGGTCTTCTAACAACTATGGAAGTTTGGTTTGCTACCTCTTCCAAAAGCAGAGATCGTGTTATGTCTCTTCTCTGCATTTTTTCCTTCTGATTTTTAGAACTGTTCCTCAGTATTGCCTACAGCATTTCCTGGCATTTTGGAAGTAAACAGATGCAGCATTTAAATACCTATTTTCAATGCCAGAAACGCCATCCAGTTGAGTATAAGATCCTGCAGGCTTAGCCCCTCAGCCTTTTAAACACTGCTTTGCTAAAGCTCCTTCTCTCTCTTCAAACATCCGTTGACTCACTCTAGGCTTAAATATAGCCACAGCTCCATCCAAAAAGCGAGGTTAGTATCAGTGTTCAGCACCTCTAAAACTTCTTTTAAACCTGACAAGTAGCAGAAAGCAGCAGTCTATGGTTCACAAGTATTTTACAAATGCACGGGAATATGTGACCAAGAGCAATCTCTCCTAAAAGTCAGGCTCAAATTTTAGGAAGGAGTTAAAAGAATTTACACCATATGACTGCTTATCCGAAAACCAGTCTGATGCCAGGACTACAGAACAACTAGCCTTATGTAACCCATTTTAATATTGCAGCTGGATAGGAAATGGGAACATTCCAGTCTGGTCAGCAGATTCACCACAGACCTTGTTGATTAACAAAGGAGAACTAGATATGTACACGGTATAGTTTCTGCAAGATTTCAGGGAAGGACAAAGGTAAATTGCAGGAGCCTGGAAATTTACTGGGTATCTGTTTAGGTACACTACAGGACTCTACCTTTGGAATGCTATTGACTGAGTTACAATAACCACCACCATTTCTCTTCAGCACTTCACCCTGTAGCCTGTCTGCAACGGCATCTGTCCATTTTTCATCCCCTGATGATTAATGCAAGTCACTGTACTCAATAATCCCCTGCCCTCCACAAACACATACAACAACTCCCTGCTTACCAATACAACTGGTCTTTCCGCATGTTAGTACTGGATTTGAGAGGACAGGCTTATACACACTATTCAAGTTCTTTGTTGTTTCTTCAACAAGAGAGAACTACTGTTATTTGACAAGTCAACCCAAGAGTGAAGTAAAAGGATTTGATGTAATAGATTCTCAGACTGTAATGTGATATGTCCTGGTCAGTCCCATGTGGAGCTCAGCAGGTTGACTGCAAAGGCTGTTTGGAGAACTGCTGTGCCCATTTTTCAAACCCAAAACTCTAGTAAGACACCAAAGAACAGTAATCTCAAAATCACTAAAGAATTCTTAAGCTCTGTATTATCCACTTCTTTCATCCTGCCATTGCCTTGTCCAAATATTTTATGAATTGTAGTTTACAACAGAGAAAGTACAAAAGCGGAGTGTGCTCAATAGCAGTTACATAGTCCTGAACTTGCTCACAGACAGCAATAATTGGGACAGAAAGTTTAAGGAGGATTACCTGCTGCTTCCCCTCAGCTTGCAATGTTGACTGTTTTGCCATGCAGCTGTTATTTGGTAACAAAGCATAAAGGCAAAGACTGCCAGTGACGACTGCCAGTCCCCCCAGAGCATCTCCACCTTTGCCAGGCTATTAATAAATACTTGCCAGGAAACAGTGATATAAAAGGCCAAGGCATCTCTGCTTTTAATTAACTATGTATCATGAGGAGACAGAGGGATGGACAATGCTTAAAACACTGCAAAGTAGGTAAATGTTTGCCAGAATTACACAGGACTGACAGGTTTGAACCAGGTAATTCAGAAGGTTTCTCTCCTACCCACAGAAACAAAGTCCTGAAATTAAGAGAGATGCACAAGATATCATAAGTGATATTATTTGACACAGCCTTCTGCCCAGAACTCTTTTGCTTCTACTGTGGCTATATTTAGTAAATAGAAGCTTGTAAGAAGGACTCCCAGAAAAAAAACAAACGAACAAAACAAAACCTTTAACAGAACTAGTATTTCCAGTTAGAAGCAATGGGCTTGGGGGACACAGAAAATTCTTCCAGGTACCAGACAAGGAGAGCCAAGAGTTATAAAAATATTACTTACTATACATTAAGGTTGTCCCAGCAACGCAAAACCACCCATAACATTATGAAGAGTGGAAGAAAAAAGCACCACTAAAATTTTAAAATGACAGCTGTTCTTCCATATCATGGCTTCAATTTCAGTTGACATTACTTCCATTGCTATGGCTGATAGATCAAATCTTCAGGTAACAGGACAGCACATCACTGCTTCCTTTCTTTCGGACACATACTGTTTCATGCTGCTCAGAACTTTAAGTCTGCAATGATCCTTTTCCACATCTCAATAAAAATGGAGCTCCAACTTAACCAAAATAAAAACTTCTCTAAATTGCTTTCCTTTTCATTCCTGCCTCCTTAAAGCACTGGAACTGGAGGACTTCTTTTCGTGGCCCTTGAACTGCAGAGATATCTGCTGTGTACCCGGGCTCACTGCTGGATTTACACAGCCGCACATATTCTCATGTGAACTGCATGTATTCCTTTGCATTCTTGACCCAACCTGGCAGGGCTTGGCTACGCAACGCTTTCCAGGCTTCTTGATAATTTAATGCAGCTTCCTTGTAGTCCCAGTAGGTTTCTAGAGTCTTCATCCTGACAGAAAACGTACAACAAAAACATTTCTATTATCCTATTGGATCTAACATCAAAAAATGAAAAAAATAATCAAACATCTAAGAATATGATAATGCCCTATGAGCTCTTTCATGATACTAAGTGAAATTTTGTTGTGCTTCCAGGGAGACTTGGAGAGGCCCAGACCCTGAAGCTGCTCTATCTAGACACTGTCAGCAGTCCTACAAAAGGAAACACAACAACCCCTCTACCGTGCTTCGTACACACTCTCCAGCAATAGAACTGTCAGTGTTTGACTGTGTGACATCGGGTTACAGAAAGATTCCATGACAGCAAAAAATGCTGAAGCAAAGCAGAAAAGGTGGCTAGAGATAGGAACTTTGAATTAGGTGGAAGTAGCCTTGTTTTGCTAGAAGAATGGATACGATTGCTGGCTGCAAAGGGACAAGGACGAACAGGACAGTTTTTCTTTTCCAACACAAAATAATGGGGAAAAGTGAGACAAAAGATAATTTTTTTTTTCTTCCTAAAGCAAAAGGGACTCAACAGTTTCGGTGCTCTGTTCCACTTCCTCACATAGCACCTGCTCCCCACAATCTCAGCAGAACCATTGGTCACTCTGCTGAGTGCATTATACCATCAGTTTTCAAAATAGGGAAATTCAGGTCTAGTGTAGCTGAAAAAAAGTGCCTCTGAGACAATTTCATAAAGATTTTTTTCCTTTCCCAGCCTCTTTCATCTCCCTTTGCCGAACAGTCTATCAGCCACATGTGGCATGTAATGTTTATACATTTGACCCAATATGAAGGGAAGATCACAGGCAACGTGACCTTCATCAAGAAAGAAGAGCCAAACTAGTACAGGAATCCTCATCCAAAAAAAAAAAAAAAAAAAAAAAAAAAAAAAAAAAAAAAAAAAAAAAAAAAAAAAAGCCTGAGAACCACCACACTAATTTCCAGAACAGGCTTTCATGCTCAAAGGCAATAGTGATCATCACCAACAGCCCCTCTCTCAAAAAAACCCCAACAAACACAAAAAAAATCAGAAGCTGTATTTCAGGCATTCAGCCTTCTGCTACTAAATGTACTTCCAGATTACTGTGACATGCATAGCAAGCTGTGAGATATTACGTATCTTGCAGTCCTTAGGTTTAGCAGGTACAAGAGTGGAGAACCTGTCCATGCCACTGCTGAACATGGGAGATAAGGGCCCACGGCAATTCTCCTTTACCTGGCCAGTTGGAACAGTCACGGGACCCCATTATCAGTGGTGGATAATGGCTTAGGAGCATCACTGAACAGGCAAAAGACCAGCAACTATTTGCATAAGCAGCATTCAGGAAACAACATGGGTCCAAAAAGTGCCACGGTCAACCCACCACAACCAGCTCCAAATCCTCAACATAGGCAAGCTGTTTCTACCCCAGGAACTTCAACATGTACTTCAAGACATGGTACAAACCACCTGTACCTTCTCCTCCACCTCAAAACGAGTCTTTGGGGAGCAATATGCATGCTTATGCTCAAGCATAATGACCAAATCATTCTTTAGGAAGAAACTCTATTATGCTAGCATGCGTCTTGCATTTAAAGTGCGTCTGACATGTCTGTTGAAGATTTTGACCCTGCCCTTTACCATTATAAATGCATCTAATGACTTACATTTGTCCTTTATCATAGAATAGCTAATATCATATGCTATTTACATCTTCAAAAAAACAGCTACTTTTACTTACAAGGTCACGCTGAGGATTTTCTGCAGATGTAGTTATACAGAGCGATAAGGTCTCCCCTCCCCAGGTCCTGCACTTGGGTCACAACAACCCCATGGACGCTCCAGGCTTGGGGAAGAGCAGCTGGAAAGTGCCCAGCAGAAAGGGACCTGGGGGTGTTGGTGACAGTGGCTGAACATGACCCAGCGTGTGCCCAGGTGGCCAAGAGGCCACAGCATCCTGGCTGGTACCAGCACTGGTGTGGCCAGCAGGCCCAGGGCAGTGACCAAACCTGTGCTGGGCACTGGGGAAGAAAAACCTCGAATCCTGGGGGCAGTTTTGGGCCCCTCACACCAAGAAAGGCCTTGAGGTGCTGGAGCGAGTTGAGAGAAACAGAGGAATGGAGCTGGGGAAGGGGCTGGAGCAGAAGTTGTGATGGGAGCGGCTGAGGGACCTGGGGGGTTCAGCTGGAGAACAGGAGCTGAGGGGAGACCTTCTGATCTCTGAACTGCATGAAAGGAGGTTGGAGCCAGGGGGGTCGGGCTCTGCTCCCAAGGAACAAGTGATAGGATGAGAGGTAACAGCCTCAAGTTGCACCAGGAGAGGTTTAGATTGGAAAGGAGGAAACATTTCTTCCTGGAAGGGGCTGTCGGGCATTGTAACAGGCTGCCCAGGGCAGTGGTGGAGTCACCGTCCCTGGAGGGGTTTAAAAGGCACATAAATGTGGTGCTCGGGTACATGGTTTAGTGGTGGACTTGGCAGTGTTGGGTTAATAGTTGGACTTGATGATCTTAAAGGTCTTTTCCAACCTAAATGATTCTATAGTCAAAGATCAAAAAATAATTATACAACACAGACGTTTAGACTGACTCAATCTTGTTAAAGGTGAAACAGCCGTTTTCCTTTAATTTGCTGTGGATGCACATAAATAGATACAGATCCAGATATAGATAGAGATAAAGAGATATAGATAGATAGATAGATAGATAGATAGATAGATAGATAGATAGATAAATAGATTCCACCTGCCACTAAGCCAAGAGAAAGACTCCAATGCCTGGTTGTTCTTCATTTCTTCCTTGCTAAATGTTGCTCTTTTTCCTGAATCTGCCAGCAAATCAACAGTTCTTCAACTCATATCTGGCAGTCTGATTCAATTTAACTAAAACACACATGGGATTTTTCTAACCTAGATTATTGCAACAGACCTTTGTTTAGAAACTGTTACAGCAGACAGCAAGGGAAAGCATAGCTAGCACAAAAGCAGGATAGACAGTGAGGAGCAGCTCAGTATTTTCACCCCACTGTAGCGGCTACAAGAGCAGACATGACTGCAGCCTCTTGGGGTCTCATTCTCCAAGCAGACATCACTACAGGATTTAACAGTAGATAAAATAGAAAATTGCATTTTAAACGGCTTCTTCAAAGAGCTGCCAAAATCAAACAGATTTATTTAATTCATGCTCAACTTCCACATTAAGCTTCTAAGACATTTTCAACACATATACCAGAAAAATACCTTCAAATTCAAAGTACATCTGCCTGAAAACCTCACATGATTTGACTGTATCTCGGCTTTGATTGGGCCCTTAAGACTCTGAGCAATAACGAAGAACCTGTGACTTTTTTTGGCAGAAGTGAGCACTAGAGTTTGCTGCCCCAGGCAGAGCTCAGTACAATCATGCAATCTCCAACCTATCCAGGTCTGCCTAACTACATTCCTTTCGTGTTTCCCTTTACTATTTTAATCTCGTCCCTACACTCTCTGTGTAAGAGAGACAGTGATTTTAAAGACTGTGTGCCAGAGACATGAGAGGTGATCCACAGATTTCATTCTGAAAGGTATCACACTCTTGGAAAAAGCTTTACACTCATCACCATTATGCTTGAAAACATTCATGTGCTCAGAAGGCTGAGCAAAAATGGTCTCACAAGAAAGGCAGCCTGCAAAGAAAAGCCATACTTTCTTCTCAGCAACAAACCTGCCTTTAACCCCATATTCAAACATTTACATTCAACCCATAACACACTTTTGAGATCACAGACATATTGCACATGAAGAACATTGACATAAGCACAAGGCATCAACCAAAACATTACTCATATACAAAAACTAATTAATGGCATCTAAGAGGACAAAAGCTCACAGATCTTCAATATATAAAAATATGTTGTGAATCCACAGTGATAGGGGGTCAGGATGCCATGGTTAGCCTGATTCTATTAGTATCTTCTTCAATGCTTCACATAAAATGCAGTCATCACAGGCGAACTTTGTAATTTACACCCATTGTTAAGAAGATACAGAACGAAGTCACAAGAGTGAGGCAACTCAAGGAGTTCCACTCTAATACAGCAAGCTTTAACAGTACTGTAAGGTTTTGCAGGGTTTGGAAGATTGTTACTGTATTGCTGTGTCTAGCTTGGGAGACAAGATTTTCAAAACATTACTGAAATATTGGAAATCGAGCTTTGTGGCTTTTTCCAACGTCATCTGAGATGTGGAAAAAATTAGTCACACAGAAGAAAAGATGCAGAAGCTAAATAGAGTCATTAAAAAAAAAATCAAGTCTTGAAATAATGATACTGGATGAGTATTTTCATGGGGCAGAAAATACTACTTAATAAAAGGCTCTTCAATCTGGCAAAGACCTAACAAGCATCTGTGATGAGCCACATAGAAAAGATTTTTTTAGATCAGAGGACCTAACTGACCCATGGGCCTCTACGCAGTGGTAGGGCTATCACAGGAACTGTTTAATGTACAAGCTTTAAAAAGAAAATTCAAAAGGAAGCAGGAAATTTCAACAAAATTCTTGCCAAACGTGTTTGTTTGTTTTATTTTAACTGGAGAACAGCAGTAACAGCAAAACCGTACCCGTCCCATGACAGCTGCTTTCATTAGGCTGATACTTCCTCACAATCACCCACAGTCACTCCAGCAGGAATCGTTGAGCAGTCACCTGGCAGAATCCTTTTGTTTTTCACAAATGAACAGTAGCAAAAAGTCTTAAACATGAAGCCCAAGTGAAGGTCCTATACTTTAGTCTAGATATTTAAATGTTAAAGCCACCTGACAGTCCTTGCACTCCCCTGTACATCAGCCCACCCCTCCAATTTGGCGTCACTGGGACTGGAATCGTCCATGCTGCAGACTGAATGGGAAGGAGAAGGAAAGCACAATCTTAGTTGCGATGGCTCCTGACTGCAGTTTAAGATAAAAGAGGATCAGTCATCCATTTAACAAGCTCAGCAAGAAACTCAGGGCAGGTTTATGTTACAAGTTCTCCCTGAGATTCAGACGAAGGGTTGCACAGCCAGCCACACCTTGCACAAACAGCAGTGCCTGGTGACCTTGCATGGTGCACACCACTGTATGACAAAAGAAAGCTTTCACTTCCTCAGGTGATGAACAAGGCACTTTTTTTCTACCAGAAGGGAAAGAAAAAAAAAAAACGCAACAATGCAAAAAACCTCCTTTGCCATACTACCACCAACAGTGCAACACCATTCTTTTGACAGTGAGCACAGAAAATACAAAAAGAAAAAAAAGATGGATTTATGTACTAGTAATTTCAAAACATTAACATGAAACAACATGTGAGAGGGAGTCAACAGAAGAGAATGAAGTACGGCAGGTAAGAGGTTATCAAAATTTTAGATAGTCTAGCTAGAGAGATGAGTGAGAATTTAAGTAAGGCACAGAAGACAGAGATCATAGAAATTATCAGAAAAGTGGGACAGCACAATACAGAACTATCTTGTTCTTTGTGAAGATGTAGCTAATGCCAGCCAAACACCACTTCATTCTCATAGTCTCAGCTGAAAGCAAACGAACTCAATCCTGACAAAAGCAACTGCTGAATGTTATGCTTAGCACCTTAGCTAAGCTACACCACTGCAAATTCCTAAACTGGCCTTGTAGGAGAGCCAGCAAAGTTAACCCTGCCCGCAGTGATTCTCTGGAGAGGAGTGATGAATGAAAGAGAAAGGAAGGCACAAAAAGCAAGAGAAGTAGCTTTAGACATAGGAAAGAGGAAAACAAAAGAACATCAGAATCAGTATACTAGCTCCATGTAAAGCTTTAACTGCCCCAGTATCCCAAGTCTGACAGGGGGCAACAGTAGATGAAGGGTTAAGTGACAAACGACCCTTGTCCTAATATACCCTACAACTACTACGGCAAGTTGTTCAGCAAAGTTTAAAGGACTACAGAATTAGATGACCTTGATGGAGCAGAAAGGATGGGAGGCAAGGGGCCACAAAATGGACCAGAAGAGGCAGGGCAGCAACTTAGGGGCAAAATGGGAAAAGGAACCTGGCTGACAGCACAGCACTAGAGCTGGCCCTTTGTGGGAGGAAATACCAAGTTACATTTGAATGAGAAGAAAACACAAAACTGGGTTAACAGTTAAATACACAGGAGTTTAGAGGAAACAATTTGAGGGTGTGTCATTTCTTATCTGAAGTCCACTCAAATTCAGACTACAAGGAGGCACGGAAGAAAAAGGAAAGAAACACCGATATTTTGTAAAAAAGGAAAGGGAAGAAGGAAACAGCAATGCAAAGACATTTTTTAATTTTGCTTTTTAAGTGAAGAGTAGGAAAAGTAAAGACTTCAAAAGGAAAGCAACTGCACAAGCTGACTGGTGAGCTAGCACCTCTACTGTATAAGCAGAGTTTGTGCAGCCCAGATATGATGCTACATCTGCGAATCAGCTGGACCTCGTCAGTTGAAGTCCAGACAGAAAAATGGTAGAGGACAAAAAAGTCAAAGGAAATTACAAAGCCACTGGAGTCTAGAAAAGCCCTGAGGTAAACTGACTTTATGTAAGGAGCACATGATCAGCACAATGAGTCACCCACCCAATAATGCACCAGCTCACGCTCTATCCTGCGGAAATTATGGTGGCTAAACAAGAGAGAACAAACTCCCACCCAAAAGAGGCTAATAATTTTGTATTTAAAACTGATTTAAGGAGAAAGTGCACCCTTATTTATAGAATCAGCTGAAACCATTTCAGCAATAGCATGGCTCATGTTGGCATCAGCGCTTCAAAATAGTTACGAGACACTTCTATAGACACAGAAGGTAACTGCAATCTTTAAGTCACAAAACTCAAAAGCAAGCAAGATGAAATAATTAAAGACCCAGGGTACACTTACTTCGGCTAAGTTCATCTCATTTAATGTCTTGGGCCCATGAAAGACAGAAATGGCCTGTCTCCCCTGCCTCCAGCCACACATCCCTCCTACTTGCTTTATGTGGGTTTTATTATCTGTTTTAGCTTTCCATTAGTGAATTCAGCTCATTAGTCCAACAGACAAGGAAATTGTTTTCTGCCACCTTAGCTAGTTGAACTGGCTCATCATGAGGTTGGAGAAGCGCTATTGATAAAAGGGAGAAAACAGCAATCTCCAGTAGCGGAGACTGCTGCAGGACTATCTCCATCAGCAGCTACAAGCAGCTAAATTAGCTTGACAACTGGTATAACTGCATCCGAGAGCTGGTGAAACCATACCTGCAAATGAGTCCAAAAAAAAATAAACCTTGCAAAGCAATGGATTTGGAACCTTCTACATTTCTCAGAATCTCTACACCAAAGTGAGAGATAAGCTTCTGTATATATGAAACTATGCCCTGCTCTACGGTAGCTATTTGGGCTGGAATACCAACAAATACGTAATGCACGTAATGCAATGCCAGACTGGATGATTACCACAAGAAATTTCAGTCTGATAAACCAAACTTGTTTCTAATAATGTAAAAGAAACCTCCAAGTATGGCTTCCTCAGACAAAAGCTTCTTTCTGCTCTTTCCAGGCAGTCTCCATCTATGTAACATCTGCATTGCAGAAAGAGCCGACACAGTCTCACTCACTAGCTCTTACTCCATCATACACTCAGACAAAAAAAAAAATTAGCCTTGACTTCTCTAAAAAAATATACCTTTTTTTTTTTTTTT